>APFE030929455.1:18313-59050 GCA_000404065.3 Pinus taeda | reverse complement strand
AAAGGTCAAGTTGGAGTATGTTCCTTCTAAGGAACAAGTTGCTGATATTCTCACCAAACCATTGCCCAGGGAGACCTTTGAATACCTCAGGAAAAAGCTGGGGGTTGTTGATGCATCATCTTGTTGAATCTCTTTTGATGGTTGTACGCACGGTTCATTTGGGGTATATGTGTACATTTGCTGGTTTGCGGATTGGTTGAATATTGAATGGCATAGGTTCAGGGGGAGCACATAATGCATTGTTGGCATTATGGAGGACGTACAGGAAGAAGATCATGGATGTTGGTCTGAATGTTGCTGCAATATGTCTCTATTTCTTTATGGTGTTTGGTGGTTTATGGTTCTTCTTTGCAGATCTGGTTCATATTCAGAGGGAGCATGTTCTTAGGGGGAGCATAACCCTTTGCCCTTGATGTCAAACGGGGAGAATAAAGCTGAAGATTTTGAGGTTGGCATCAAGTCCAAAGGGGGAGATTGTTGGCATTATGTTTCTGGTATGATTATATGTTACAGATGTTGTACTTGATGGCAACACCCATGGCATGGCTCTCAATATGATGAGAATTAAAAATTTTATTCATGTGGAGAAAAGTTCACGGAATTTTATGCAGAGAAAAGTTTATTTCATGTGGGAAAACTTACCTTTGGTCCATGGTAGTTAGTCCTTGGAATTTGAACATATGGAGAAAAGTTTATTTCATGTGGGAAAACTTACCTTTGGTCCATGGTAGTTAGTCCTTGGAATTTGAACCTATGGTTTTTGGACCATGGCATCTCGACAGACGTGTTGATCCCTAGTATTGAGTTGATAATATTGGTTTGTTATGGTTTTGGCCCATGGTATTGTTTTATTTTATTATTATTATTGAGCCCCATGATCCATGATTTGAGGAAGAGCTTGCCTATATAAAGCAAAGGATATCATTTGGCTTATGTATGCTTTTGGGTTGAATATCTTAAGATCTGAAATATTGGGTTATTGTTTCAAAAGCTCGATCTATATGAAAGTGAACTAGAAAGCGAATCTGTGAAGGGTGATCTCTCGAGCGCTGCAGCTACGGAAGTGCAGAGGCGCCACAGGAGGCGCCGCAGGAGACGCCGCAAAAGGCGCTGCAGGAGACGCCGCAGGAGGCACCGCAGAAGACGCCGTAGGAGACGCCGCAGGAGGCGCCGCAGGAGACACCGCAGAAGGCGCCGTAGGAGACGCCGAAGGAGGCACCGCAGAAGACGCCGCAGGAAATGCCGCAGGAGGCGCCGCAGGAGACGCTGCAGAAGGCACCGCAGAAGATGCTGCAGGAAACGCCGTAGGAGGCTCCGCAAGAGACGCCGTAGAAGACACCGCAGAAGGTGCCGCAGAAGATGCCGCAGGAGGCGCCGCAGGAGACGCCACAGGAGGCGCCGCAGAATACGCCATAGGAGACACCGTAGGAGGCGCCGCAGGAGACGCCACAGAAGGCGCCGTAGGAGACGCCGCAGGAAGCGCCGCAGGAGACGCCACAAGGGGCACCGCAGAAGACGCCGCAGGAGGCGCCACAGGAGACGCCACAGAAGGTGTTCTGGGTTTAGTTTTCTATTATTGTGGATCTGGTTAACTGGGTGACTTATTAGTACTTGATGATCATTTGATATTTATGGATCTAGTTTGAAAATTTATGAAAAGTGGTCGTTGAAAGAAAAGAAGTAGGGGGTTGTAGGTCCCTTCCAGGAGAGACTGGAAAACGAGAGAGAGTTGTAGCTCTCTGCAGGTTGCAGCCTGCGTACTGGTAAAGGACTGCACCAGTACAAGACCATTGTAAAAGGAGTTTCTAATTTGAAAGAAGATAGAGACATATTGCAGCAGGTGGTTTTCACCCACATTGGGTTTCCACCTTATATCTGGTGTTCTTTGATGTGACTGTCTGTTTTTCTTGTTCATGCTCATTGTTTTATGGTACTGATATGCAAAAATAATTCAAAGTATAAATAAGGAAGAATTGTTAAAAGGACTACATAATACTGATTCACCCCCCCTCTCAGTATTATTTTCAACACATAAAAACTTCGTAATCATTAAATTATTATATATTGACATCTCATTATATATCAATATCTATATATGCATATTCAACACATTTCTTCATTATTTTATTCCAATATCTACATATTCACAATATTTCATCATTAGTTTATCTCAATATCTAATTATATTTTACACTATATTTGAAGCATTTTTATAATTACACAATTTATATGGTTCAAATCATTTTATTATAAAGTAAATTATGGGAAAGTAGTGAAATATAACTATGTGTAAATATATGTAATTTTATGAAATCTTTTCATATGGAAAAGAAAGAATGCTTTCGAGATAGGTACAAAAATATACAATAAGATAGCTTGTAATAGTTGGTACAATGAAAAATATAAGTCAACAAAAAAGAAATTATTAAATGTCAATTGAAATGAGGAGATTCATAAAATGAGTGAATGTCAAAAAACTTGTGCATACTGGGAATACTCCTTAAAAAAAATACAAATTAATTGGCATTGTAAATTTTCATCCTAAAAGAATGTGAATATAGTTACATTCACAAAGTTTATTGCTAGGGAAAAAATTCAATATTAAATGATAACATATGTTTTCTAGCTTAATAAGAAAGAGATTAAGGAAAATTTGTCCTTTTTAAATAAATGTATAATAGGTTATTTTACAAGGAAATTTAAAGAATTGTTAAACATGTTGTTAAGAGAAAATTCGCTTTATTTTCCTAAGTTAGTATTTAACTTACAGACACCTATTATTTAGAATTAGACACACATTACCAATGGTTTGAAAAGAATGATCATCTTCTTAGGAAATACACCTTTCCACTGCTATGCCAAGTGTATGTGTAAGGTGTGTGTTACATTTTGTAGTTTTCCCATTATGGTTAATCCTGATAGGTGTCAATTAACAATTGGCATGGTAAATTTTTAAGGGAGCTTTGTAAAAAATTAATTTAAACAAGGTTTAATCATGTGATTTAGATATGCATGGAAGTTAGTGGTGTGAATTCAATCCATTGATATTGTGGCAACGACGAGAATATATTGGCATCTTTAAATTCAAACCGTCTGATCAATTTTTTTGATTAGTAAAATCATTAAAGTTCCCAACTCCAATAGGAGGGATGCCTATCGGCGTAATTAAGATCTTTTATGCGTCTTTGGTTGTAAAAGGTGATTTTGTTAGCTGCCTCTGGCAATCTCCCTTGTATAGGTCCATATGATAGTTATCCCCTGATTTTCTCTTTGTTGTCTATGAGGATCTTAGGTATGGTGATTGTATATGTGGCTGGCATGGGTCCATATGATAGTTATCCCTCGATTTTTCTCTCTGCTATCTGTGAGGATCTCAGGTATGGTGATTCAATATGGGGTTCGCTTGGTCCATAGACAAATTGTGGAGATCAGAACTTTGAATATGTATATCCTTTATTCTATCAATGAAAAAGGATTTTTACTTGTGAAAAAAAAATCTTATTCATTAATGTGATCTAAAAGTTCGTTAAAATTTTTGAACCTATCTATGATAACAATCTGAATAACAAATTGTTAAGATTACCAATTCTTCTATGTGCTAAATTACAACAAAAATATGCCATAATCCATACCCCTAGAAGCGATAGCAATGTCGTCCTAGTTGAAAAGAAGATAAAGTGTTCTTCAGGGCTTGTTAGATAGAAGACTTCCATTCAGGGTTCTGTTTGGGGTAAAGAGCCTTGACTTGGAGTCTTTTATTGGTGTTCCAAAGGATAAAGAGGATGAAATCCTGGAAGCTAATCACATGTCAAAAAGGAAGAGGAAAATAGTGTAAAAATGGAGCTCCAAGTTAAATATAACTTTGTACAAGGAAATTATTGGAAATGGCCGCAAATTTTACTCGAAAAGATCTTCCTTAAAGGATTTTAGAACAGGTAGGCATCCAGTAGGAGTCTGAATCACTAAATTCAGACATATTGGAGCCCTATTCTAGGTTATGGGCCACTGTTGCATATCTTGACCGAGCGGCGGTTAGAATTCATCTTTTAAAGCAATGAGGATCCGTTAATGTTAGTAAATAGTGATGTGAAATTTCTTTACATTCTGGTTTGTGGGTTGTTGCCAAGGAGGATTTAATTATTCCTCAAAATTCCATGAACTAGACCTCTATTTTTAGCCCTCGATGAATGTGGGGAGGAAAACATTGGTTTTTTCTCCTTTCAAGGTAGTCATCCCCATAACGTAGGGACAAGATCGAATCCCATAAACTCGAATTGTTAGAATGTGAATTCTTTATCAGAAACTCGAAGGTATTTTTTAAGATCTAAGAAAGATGTAATGGGGAAGGGAGCTAAGAATTATCTGGGGTGGTTTGGAATAATAACTAATTCTAGAAACGAGACTAGGCTCAGTAAGGAGAGAACTACATGCCCAAGCCAGAGGTGTGGAAGTGATTAAATAATATGGAAAAAAGGTCCCTGGAGGGGTCCTTGGAGCAAGGAAAATACCGCTAGGAGGTTCCAAAATTTTCTGGTTTTAGGGACCACTCAAAAATATTTATGCTAGTTAGGAAGAATTCCCAAGCTGAAGATTCTTTTAATTAAAAAGAAACCAAAAGCATAAGTTGAAAATTATTTTAAAACTAACTCGTTAATTAACTAGGATTTTTTGTGTACTGATGTAATTAGAACTGTCTACTGATGTAATTGGGAACTGTGGTAGATTTCTAACAGAAGAAGAAATTTTGTTTCTCTTATAACATCTTATATTATGATTAAGGATTTAGACCAAATCCATCCTCGAGGAAATGGGCCAAATCGTCTCACTCATAAATCATTATGGTGCTTACAAGGAAAAATAGATTTGTTGGGGTTTTTCTTGATCAACATTTTTCTCTTCTAACATCTTCTATTACGGATTCAGGGATTTGGACCAAATCCATCCTCCAGGAACTGAGCCAAACTGTCTCACTTATAGATCGTTATGGTGGTTACGAGGAAAAATAGATTTTTTGGGGGTTTTTTCTTATTCAACATTTTTTTGAAGAGAATAATATTGTTGTTATCAGAGGCAATCCTAACTTCACTTTCTCTAGGGCACATATCTAGGGTTGAATGCCAGCCTGGATAACCAAGCTACATATTTCAAATACAAGTTAGAGGAAGCTAAATAAGTAGAGGTGGAACCCTTGGAACCAGATCCAACCTGATAGAACCGTAGAGGACATTCTAAAGTGATAGCTAAGATCTAGATAGATTTTGGACCTACAATCCTTGATGAGAGAGGTGGAAAAAATGAGAGGTTGGGTAGAAACCATTGGTTTCTCCAATCATAGTGTTTTTCTCCTTCCAATGAAAGGGAAGAATGCTAAACTTTCGAGTCCTTTAAAAAATTTAATGTCATCTTGTTGGATAAGGAAGACTACAGGAAGTTAATATAAAATGAAGGGAAAAGGTATGATTCAAATGGAGGAGAGTCCACCTTCTTCCTGTTTATAGCTAGTTTTGGAAAAATAGGTTAAAAAGGCATTTAAGGAATTTCTTGAAGGAAAAGGAGAACAGGAAGTTGATGGAAAATGAATAGAAAGATATGATTTAGATGGAGGAGAATCCACCTTCTTCCAGTTTATAGCTACTTTTGGAAAAAAAGGTTAAAAAGACATTCAAGGAATTTCCTTGAAAGAAATGAGAACCGGAATTTGATAGAAGACGAATAGAAAAGTAATGATTTAGATGGAGGAGAGTACATCTTCTTCTATTTTATAGCTAATTTTGGAAAAATAGGTTAAAAAGACATTCAAGGAATTTCCTTGAAGAAAGGGGAAAAACTTTCATTGCGAAAGGTTTTTCTCTATTTTCCATGCCCTTGTCTTGAGCGTCATTTATCTAATCAGTGTGCATTTTAAGCCTCAAGGGGAACAGGGTTTCATTGTGGAAGGTTTTTCTCTATTTTACATGCCCTTGTCTGGAGCGGCATTTCTGTAATCAATGTGCATGTATCTAGATTATTAGGTATATTCATATTTTGGAAAATATTTATATTTTTTTTCCAAGCTTTAGTTTGTAAATTAAAATTATAGGTTTTATTTCTTTCCCATTTCACTTTTTAGAAAAGATTGAGTCATACAACATTTAAATATCTACAAATATTTTCTTCTAAGTAGTTTTCTAATGACTATCCTCATCTTCTTATTTGAGTTTAAATATCTACAAATATTTTCCTCTAAGTAGCTTAAGTAGTTTTCTAATGACTATACTCATCCTCCAATCTAAGTTTAAATATCTACAAATATTTTGTTCTAAGTAGTTTTCTAATGACTATACAAATATTCTAATTTGAATTTAGAAATAAATTTATAACTCTCAAAAATTATTATTTTTGCCCATCTTTTACACTTTTCTTACTAGTACCATCATGGAGAGAAACCAATTTTTTTCCAAAAAAAAATAAAATCTAATGAGAATCAATCCAGTAAACCTTCACTTTTTGTGATTTGATGCTCCAATATTTGTGTCTGAGTCATATTTAAATTGTAAATTTCAAACTTTCTCCAAAGCTAATTTTTGGCCAAAACTCTTGTATTTAAATGGAGAAAAACTAGAAACTCTTAATTCAAGAAAAGTTGTCTAGTTTGTTGAGGACATCAAATGCCAAATGGGGAAACTTTTCTAGATTTGTGATATTGAATCTCTTTTCTTGCAAATTTAAAGAAAAACACTAAATAGCCTCTAGAAAATAATGGATTTCCCCTATTGATATGCTCTCGCTAGTACTTTCATAGTCTCATCAATGCATATTTACCTACTCCTTTTATGGCCAAAATAGGATTTTGGTCCTATACAAAGTCAAGTGCAGAGCTTTCATTCTTTATTCCATGTATATTGGCATTATTACATCATTCTTTACTCCATGTATATTGGCATTATTACACCATTCTTTACTTCATGTATATTGGCATTATTGCATGGTTAATAATTTGCAAGAATGGAGTCCTAATATATGCTAGAATATAAACTTCCCCCAAGTTAATTTAGGAGACATGATCCTAAGGGATTTGTATCAAGGAATGTGGAATAACTTGGCCTTTTGCATATGAGCATTAAAAGATGAATCTTTTTACAAAGATGTTGTGTCATGGGAACAAGTTCAAGATGAAGTCAAGCAACAAGAAAAACTCTCGTCTACTCAAAAGAGGAAGCAGAGGGAAATATAAGGGAGATGCCACTTAGAAGTTGGAAAGGGAAGATTTGAGGCCAAGAAAAAGTAAGGAATGGATGACAATAAAAGACAAGTGTCAAAAGCTAAAAGGTTAAGTCAAGAATTTGAAGTTCACAGGCTAAGGGAAAGAGGCTATGGTAACACAAGCAACAAAAGCATAGAAGAGGTCAAAACATAATGAATTAGAACTAAAATAGAAAGTTGAAGAAGATGAAGCATCCAAGAGGAAAGCATAATAGGCTAAAGTTACATTAGCAATAAAGTAGAGGGAGAAATAGGAAGCTATGGATAGGAATTGTTGAAAATAAAATGGCTCAAATGAAAACAATCACTAAAAAGAAAAAAGCGCTGACCAAACCCAAGTTGAAGCTGAAAATCAATATGGTTTAGAGCATACTAAAACTCGAGTCCAATATGAAGTCACACAAACTAAAACTATGGACATTAAAATGAGATAAATCAAAAAAATCAACAATAATTAAATGTGTATGATTTTGTTATTCTTTAACATTAGAACAAAAAAAAGTATTGAACAAAACCAAGCTAATGCTAAAATTCAAGATGGCTTAGATCATACTAAAACTTAATTCCAATGTCAAGTCACGCAAAATGAATCTGCATAGATTAATAAATTACATGCATCAAATAGATCAATAGCAGTGGGATGTGAAGGATTTTCTTTGTCCTAAACAATCCAAAGACATGAGTAAGCAAGATAATGGAAAGGCATGATTTTTTATGAAGGAATCACTCAAAGAAGATAAGACAATTTGCTAACATGGGAGATGATCTTATATGTCATGCCATTGATGAAGTTGATAATTAGAATTGTTAGCATACAATAAAAAAATATTAAGATTGTAAAACAAAATCAAGGAAAAAGAGAACTATATAATACAATTTGTACAAATGAAATCTATTTTAAATACAAAGAAAACCAAATTATTATTTCTTTAACAAATTAGCAATTGCACATGCTACTCTCAAAAAAGATTTGGATAAAGAAAATGATATCAAACAATATGAAGATAAGATTGCATTCGTAGAAAGTCAAGTGCAATAATTGTTGAGTCTAAGTTAGAACTTCTAAACTATGACATACTTCTATATCAAGTCAGTGTTCATAAACATTGAAGCGCACTAAAATATGTAAAATGAGTTAAATTAGATTCTTTTTCCCTTCTAAGTCAAAATTAGCTACTAAATTTCGGAAAAAGTCTTAAATTTTGCAGATAGACTTGAAATAAAGTCAGTATTACTTGGCTTTACAAATACTTCAAACTAGCATATACTGGGATTTCTAGAAACATAACAATGAAGGATCAATTGTGATTTCTCTTAAAATATGCAATTTTCATTTTATAATGCATTTATTTTCAAGAAATTCCAAAAATTAAAATTTAATAAAAATACCTCTAGGAAGTGTTATTTTGGTCAAAATGCAGGTGAATAATGTCATAAATAACTAATATACATTTTCAGAGAATAATAAAAGCAAAAACCATAGGAATTCCCTTAGTAAAAATGAGGACTAACCTCCCCGCAAGCATATGATAAAGTATGTTCTCATACTACTCACTCTAAAAAATTGTTTCAAACTTTCTTAGCTGCTTGTAGAGGGAGTTTTACATTGCCTTTAGGTGCCCGCGATGTTCACCCTTACTTTGGCTTCTTCATGAGTAGGTTAATCTTTAAATTTTCGCTCCCTATTTTCAAAGGCTTCTTCTTCTCATGCCATTTACAAGCTTGGATTGAGATCAAATTATTCTTTTCTTGCAACCATTTGTTCTCTTCCTTCATAGTTTGATTTTCTTTGATGAGTGTAAAATCGCATGCATTGTTTCAATAAGTCATTTTGTGTCTTGAGGTATCTCTTCAAAACTTGCATCTCCTGTAAGGTTTTCCTTAACTTTTAAATCATATTTCTTTTCCTTGCAAGTCATTTTACTCTGGGGATACAACCTCCTTAGGTGAATGTGCACTAGGGGCCTCTATGTGTCTTTAATATTGATTCTTAATTAATTCCCTTATCTCCTCTTCAGCAGTTGTATACTCCTCTTATTTACTCACATAAGCATAATCCTTCGATAGTTTTCCTTTTTCTTTGGTGTTGTACTGTTCCTTTTCCTGAGTTCAAGTGACTCAATGGAATCATATAAAGTTTGTTGATCCCTATCTATGTTATTGTTAACTTCCACCTGAATAATTGGTGGGATTTCAATTCTTTTTTTTCTAGCCTTCTTGAGAGGTATGTCTGTTTCTTCTCCTTGGTTAAGCTACTTTGCCATGGATCTAGTTATTCTTTTTGGGAGCCATTTCTTCTCGAATTATTGTTATTCCTTTTTTGTTTGCCCTGCTCTATCCTATTGTACCTATTTTGTCTAGTCTTGCTTCCCTATAGTCTCTTCCATTTTCACAAAATGAATTCTCATCAAGCACGGTGCCCATATTTCATTCATTTTGAGCAATTCCCCTTGAACAATAATTTTTATAAGCCCACGATGGTAAACATATGCGTCACTATTTGGATTTCTTTAGGATATTTTGGACATCGTAGTTAAACTTCTTAGGATATAATAGGGACGATTTAGAGTGATTTCTCCTTTCAAGTGTTGCAAAATCTTAATGTGATATAGATAAATTAAGGTGAACCTTCTATCACAAGTGGCATAACTTTGTATTATGAGTTTTATTTCATCCCAAGGATGTTGCAACCAAGTACTAGGCATTCCTCATTTCCAATTTGGGTTGGTTATAGATCTCCTAATGAAATAATTCCATGGCCAATCCTATATATGTTGAGTTTTAAACCATTTTTCACCTTGTTGGGGTAGTCCTTTGACTTGAATCAACATATATTTTAATAGATGAATAGTTAACTCTCAAAATTAGGCATAGTTTCCATCAAATGTTAGTGTAAAATCTTTTGAAACATTTTTGTTATATCCTTGAAAATTTAGAAGGAAATATAGACAATCCTTCTCCTTGAGGACTTTTATGGTATCTCGATGATATTTGTTTATCTAAAAAATGTAAGGTTCCATTTTTCCACTCATTTTTCCTTTTATTTGCTACCCCTTTTACTTTTCCTATTGGTCATTATTTTTGTAGGCATGTAGGTTCATTATGCACTGAAAATTACGTTATCAGTCTTTCAACATCAATCAATCATAGCGGTATGAGATATTTTGATTCAAATATTCAATCTCCTTAATGAATTTCAATACCTCTATTATGAAGAATAGGAATTTTCAACAAATTCAGTTAATTGGTCTGATATTTTCTTTGAAACTAATTTTATACAAAATCGGTTGTCAACTTTTACATTGTCCACTAAAATTAAACTAAATAGCTCTACTTTTATAAAAAATTATCTAGAATTTCTCATTTTGTCTAGATTGAAAATTCAAACCTATGATGCTCACAAGTTCAAACTGAAATTTTGATACCAAGTCTTCACTTTAATCTTGGTAATTTCACTATAAAAATGGTTTTTTTCTTGTTTCTAGGGTTTGTGCAATTAACACCCTACATGTCTTTACAAATCAATTTCTTGAATCAAGAGAGCAATTTTTTTTTAATTTAATTTAATTAATTAATTAATTTCAATTTGTTTAACAATTAATTGTTAACCCTAATTTTGTACCAGAGGGAGAAATATGATTTGTTGTTTGTCAAAAGGTTGTCGCATATAAAATTGTTGAATATGACCAAAATAAAAAACAAAAAATCACCTGAGTGTTCAATCCCTTGATTTTATCATAAAAAAATCGAAATTGTGATTTCATGTTTGCTTATAGAATCATGTTTTTCTTTTGAATGAAAAACACATTCAATTGGTATTGATATATATGTTATGAAATGCTATATTGTATTACATTAAGATGCTTACTCCATAATTTCAAGGTTCTTTTCTATATGAGCCTTAACAACTCCTAGGTGATCAAATCCTTATGGAAAAACACCAAAATTATGTGTTGTATGACATTGAAAACTTGGCGTCAAATTTGGTTATATTTAGATGTCACTCAATGCAAAAATCAAAGTGCATTTAGAAATTTATGTTCACACATGGAATATTTTTGAGAGTAACCATTTCGCCTTACCTCCATGAGTACTGCCATGATCCCTACATGTATTTTCACGTGTTTGAATCTAGCTTGTTTCCCCAAAAAAAATTGCTCAATAGATGAAGCTGTGTTTCCAAACATTGTTGTTGGCTGTAAATGTCTCTCCTTATAGCAAAGTTCTCATATAACCTTTGGACAAAGCCTTCATATACTTTCGTTTTTAAGATAAATCTTAAATCAATGCTTTGGGGTGAAACTATAATTCAAGGGCCATTGTCATGTTTTGAGAGAGAATGTCACCATTCCTTGAACCATTCACCATCCAAAATTTCAATCACATTCAACACTATTGACTCTTGTCTGTAACAAAATAACCAAACTTTGAAATTCACTTCCTGTGCTCTCAAATAAGACTTAATTCCTCCTTAGATAACACCTTTAAATTTTTAGTTGTTATATTTCGTTTTCCCTAAAAAATCTTCTTCATTTTGACAATATATAACTCATAAAATTATAACTCGGAGATACTTATAACTCAAAGTCAATTAGAAGATAATCATTTCTTTTGAATTCCCAGCTTTAGGATTATGTTTTCATGATGGCTTTTCATATTGATACTAAATTTTTCATGTATTTGGGTTCTTTTATAGATCATCATAACACTATCTCATCCATTCTTCATGTCATAATTTAAAAAAATGCTCTATCCTCTAGTTGCGTTATGATGTACTTTTGAAAGAATTAAACCTTTTTATGTTTTTGAACTTTACGAAATCAAGTCCTTTTTGACAGGAATATTGCATATGGTTTATAAGGTATGATAATAAGGTGAATAGAGAATAGTTTATGGATTTTTAAAGGAAGAATAGACATTAATATATGAAATGGAGATGGTATAGGAACTTTTTAGGGTTTTGAAGAGAAAGAGTACTAAGGTTTTTTACACAATTTTGGGTCTATGACCATAAATTTTTGTATAATGGGAGAGGAATATATCTTATTGAAAACTTCAATTCTAAAATTTAATGAAATAAAATAAGCACTGTAAAACTAAATAACAAACCTTCATTTTCGTTGCTTGAAATTATCAATGATGTTGTGTTTCCTAGGTAAGTCCTTTGATGTTGTCTTGAAGTTCATTGCAGGTTCTTTGAGAGTGAAGACTATTGATTATTTGGGTCCTTTGAAGATTGTCCTTTTTAAATCCCTTTGAAACTATTAAAAGATGAGAGTGTTGTTGGTTTTTTTGATGAGATATGACAATTTTGAAATTTCCTTGGTAAGAGTAAATTGAAGTTGATGATGTTGCTACCAAATCTTCTTCTGTGGCTGATGAAATAAAACTAATAGGTTCGTCTGATAAATATAATAAATTTTCAATTACCCCTACAAATGAGATTGAACTATCAAGTCCCTCTAATGATGAAAACTACTTATATGGTTGACAGGTACATCTGCAACTTGAAGAGTGCCTTTGGCTTCCTATTTTTGAGTTCAGGTATCCTTTCTTATGATGGAGATGTTGATTCTCCTTTTCAAATTGTTCATTCTCCTCTTTTAGTTGCTTAAATCCTTTTATAAAAGCCTATTTTTGTTGAGGTTAAACTTTGTTTATCTCCTTGTAATTTTCTGGAATACTCCATAAGCTATTACCCAGGGTAGATATCTCATTGAGTATGAAAGGTATAGCCTGATGATCTAGATATCCTTGGTGAAGGATAATACTTCTTTCTCCAAAAGCCTTGGAAGGACATGCCATTTTTATCAAGCCATTTAAAGATGTAGTACAAGGTGATTAGGATTTCTTGATATGTACAAATCCTACAATCATTCAAAAATAAAGATATATACAAGAATTTAAAGAGAATTTTGTTCTCAAGTATTTCCTCTGATAATCTCAATCATCTTTACAAATAATTATAAACTTTGAAACACAATTTATTCGATGGATCGTTTATTCAAAATTTTCATTATCCAATTGGTTGGTTTTCCAATGAAAATTCAAGTTTAGGATATGCTAGAAACCTATATTTTCACAACCAATTTATTTATTTGTTTTTTTTTTCCGTTTTAATATTTTTTCCTTTTTTTCTTATTGGAGAAGTAATTTTATTGATGGAAGAGGGGTAGAAGTGTGGTTTTCAATACGTACAAATTTCATCTCGACTTACTAAAATATCAAGGAAATAAAATTCATCTCGGTTGGCTAACTTGGTATAGAGCTTCAACCTATGGCCATTGACCAGAAATGAAACTCCTTCCTCATCAATTGTCCTTATATTAACTGGTCCACTATTAAATACTTCTTCTACTTCATAGGGGCCTAGCTAATGAATGGTAAGTTTGGCCTTGAAATCTTTGAATTTAGGGTCAAAGAGTAAATCCTAATCACCAACCTTCAACTTATTTTTCTTTATGAAATGGTCATGCCACTTTTGACCTTTGTTGTTGCTAAAATTTGAGTAGCTTATAAGGTAGTTCTGAGTGGAAAAAAACCCACAAAAAGGAGTTTGTTGGATAAAGTACCCAAGTTTTGGGTTTTGGACCCAACGTAGTGAGCTTGAAACCCAAGATAATGATTTAATATTCTAATTTGTTGTTGAATTGCGAAATAAGGGTTTCTTGAAGAACGAGGAAGACCCCCATGTCACTCACATAATAGGTATAAATAAGTGACGAAAGGAGAGGCCTATACATACAAGTGAGATGGATATCATTTATAGAGATTATCTACACTAGAGAAAGCCACAACTTAGACAGGGAGAGTAAGTATCTTTTGTTCAAGGAGGTCAAGTTTCTTGGAGGTCTATTAAAGCACGTTAAGTTATGTCTATAGTGTTGGGAAGGATCCATAACCAATGAGGGAGAGATTGTAGGCTTATGAATACCATCCTTGGAGGGTCGACTAAGGAAATTTTTTTTCTGGAGAAGGCTATGCAAGTTTTTGTCTAGAGGTTTATCTGAAGCAGTTATGGGATGCCTTTAATTGAATAAACTAGACGAAGGTTGGTTAAGTGAACCTGCAGTCTTATCTGGTCATCTGGAAGGAAGTTGAGGTAAAATAATAGGGTATCCATAGAGGGTTTGTGGCTAAGCATTGGTCACAATCCTAGAATAGGGCAGCTGAAGAGTGAACTAGAGCTTGTCGCAAGCTGGCTTAGCTCTAGGAGCAAGGCTATAGGGAAAGAGAGGCAGACCAAGATCTGTCAGGACCATAGTGGCCTATGTTGAGTTTGCTAAAGAGGCTTATGAAGTCCTGGTAAAGGTCATAGAAGGTTAAGATAAGAAGGCCATGGATCCATGGGAGAATTTGTAATTCCCTACTTGATCATATCATACTAATTTTGATGAGTATTTAATTAACCTGAAAGTATTGACCTGTAATTATTAAGTAACATCTATATATACCTACAATTATGAAACTATAATTTTATTTTATTGATATGAATTTTATTATTGTTATTATTAAATTCCCAAGGTGTCTTCTCAAATTTACTTCTGGATAGGATATGGTCTCCTCCAATTTATTTCTAAATTAAATATCCATATCCCAAGGTGTCTTCTGAAATATATTTTTGAAAAGATATGGTCTTCTCCAATTTATTTCTAAATTAAATATCCATATCCCAAGGTGTCTTCTCAAATCTACTTTTGAAAAGATATGGTCTTATCCAGTTTATTTCTAAGTTAAATATCCATATCCCAAGATGTCTTCTCAAATCTATTTTTGAAAAGATATGGTCTTCTCGAATTTATTTCAAAATAAAATATCCATATCACAAGGTGTCTTCTCAAATCTACTTTTGAGAAGATATGGTCTTCTCCAATTTAATTATAAATTAAATATCCATATTTTATTTCCAAAGTGTCTTCTCAAATCTACTTTGAATAAGATATGGTAAGAAAATTCAAATATACTAAAATAAATTTATGAGGGGGTATTCATGACATTAATTATAGATGGTTGAGGTGGATGTGAGGAAGAGACATAAAAGGGGAGGAATATGAGAGAAGAAGGGATCCTTGGTATTTGTTTTGGCACTGGAGGATTTTATTATGAGGGAGGAATGTGGAGAAAGAGAAGGGAGAGAATGGACAGAAAATGAGATAAATGAAACTTGGATCTATTGGGGAGTGTTGGTTTTAACTTGGACACACTACAACTAGTTGGACATGGGCTCAGAAACCTAAGGAAACTGTGGAGGTTCCTTAGACTAGGAATTTGTTCCTATTTGACTAGGATGTAAATTCAGTTGGATAGCCAAGAGGAGCATCCCAACAGAGTCAGGAGCACCTCAACCAAGCTATCGGAACATGTATTCTTCCATTTGTTTATTACTTATGTAAATTGTTGCAATGAAAATTCTTACTTGTTTAATATGTTGTAAATAAATTTTACTTGTATAGTATCATTAGATAAATGTTGAGCTATAAATAAGTTATTTCCCTTCTTATTGTGTTTAAATTAAATTAATTTAATTTTAGTTAGAGGACTATAGGTTGGATCCTCATATGTGGTATCAAATCCTAGGTTCAAAATCTGGAGTTAAGACCCACTTTAACAACCAACATCAAATTCCCATTCATGAGAAAACATCAAATTCCAACTAATTTAACCTCATACACTTGCAAAGTTATTTGTTCAAACAACTGGATCCATTTTGTAAATACACATATACCAAAATCCCTGTTAGTGAAGAAATTCTCACTAACAAAGTTCAGAGCAATATCCTATCTATAAAAAAAAAAAAAAAAATCCCCAAGAATGACCTCTACATATTGTAAATTACACCGCGGAGACAAAGCTCCTGACTACTAACTCATGCTTCTGGCTTATTACCTAATTTAAGAGAGATTTGTTGGCATTTAATCGATAACGATCTTTCAACAATCCTTGATACTTTAAGGGCTCTATATTGTCATAAATACATAATGATGTGCACAACTAACTTTGATGCAAGGTTGGGGTAAGGAAAGGTTATGGTCAAGTTGGTTATTTAACAAGTTAGAATTATTACTTAATTCTTTATTTCAACCATCTGATTCCCATTTTTGTCCTTGTTCTATGAGAAGAATCACCCCCATGCCCAAAAAAGAATCCATCTTTTGATTCACTTTCTCATCCGTATCGACATCCATAGAAGTGTCATCAGTCTGGGGTTTCCGTCAACCGTAAGCGTATCTTCCCAAGTGTCTATCTGATTGCTCAATCATATATATAACCAGCTCTGCGGTGCATAGACATACACCATATATATTATAATATGACACTGTAATTATTTTATTGACAACTACACAAACTCAAACATATATATAATATGATGCCATAAAATCCAGGTACTATACAAAGAAGGAGAAGACTAAGACACAACTTGTGGTCATAGATAAGAGATAGAGAATCTAATTGGCAGAAATCCAAAGAACTTCATAGTGGAGCAGGAAGTGACAAATGGGTGTACTGGGCTTGATGTTGAGCATCGTGAAGGCCAAGTGTTTAGGATTCGACGCAGTCATGTCTCTGTGACACTCCGTTACTCCCTCTCGAATGTTGCCATCGTCACCCTTGACAGACACCCGCACAACGATGGCATGTTGAGTTTGATGGGAATAGTACACAATGTATGGGTATTTCATGTTGTGACAAATCACTGAATTTAAGCCAGATTTGATTTGGAAAGGAATGCTAGTGATAGTATATCGCTAAGAGTTTAGGTTTCAGGGTACATTCGTCTTTAACACACTCACACCATTGTTCCCTGAAGTAAACGTGGCAAAGAGAGGCCCTACTCAATCATATATAACTGGTTCTACTTGGATGCAGCTCTGAAGCCTTTGCTAAAACAGGGCTACATTTCTTCTCTATCTTTTTTAAATCGACTGTAAGTGGACTTGTAGGTTGGTGAATCATCCCATCCCACGACCACAATGGTTTCAGAATTGTAGAAATTGGCGAGGCAATAAACAGAGAAAAAGGAAATCTCAGCCAATAACCATACCCAAAGAGAGCTTGGAAATACACTCCCATGTTTTTTTTTAATGAAATTTCAATTGTCTTTCAATCATATTTAAATTTTCAGCTTGATAGTGAAAATTGAAAAACAAAGCACTCTTTTCGAAAGCAATTGTTGTGGAAATCGCAACCTCGAAGGGAACATGACCTTTAGATGCAAGTGGAAATATGTTATATTACATACGTAAAAAAAAATTCATTTAAAGAGAGAGGGGGTATTATTTCAACATGTTCACTTCCACCATGAAAACTGGGCTTCTCGTTCTAAGAAGAAAAAAAAAACCCAAATCACATTACGACAATTTGCTTCATTTTCACAATTTGCAGTGAGCTTGAGCTTAATTCTAAGGTTTTATATATATTCAACCTAAGCTTGTAGTATGATTCGTTGAATTTTTTGTAAATTCAACCTTAGCCTGAAGTCTAATTCAAAAATTGTTATAGAGATTTGACTTACCGAGAGTTGTAATTGACTTCATTGAAGATCATATCTTGGAGTATTTTATAATATTTGATTTTGCAATGGAAATAAGTGACATAACTCTAAGAATAACATTATGCAAAGTTAAACTCTCTAAAGAATAAGACAGAACCAAGAGTAATTTTTAGATGGTTTCCAAAACCTCCATCACATTCTTTGAGACCCTTGACTATATAGCCATTGTCGCATTCGCATTGAATTTTTTTCGTTAAAAGCTTGGTTAGCTGCTTTATCTTTTGTTGGTTGGATATCTATGATTCGACACGATTGTCTTTCCTTGGAGAGGTTATAATGGGTTGGGAGATACGTTTATCAATACTGAGCACCATATAACATTTTAAACTATCCTAATCATATTTCTTTTTATTTGTATTTTTTTTAATGATTTAAAAAAAAAATTGGCTTGGAGTGTTTTCATTAAGCAGGAAGCTATTATTTAAATATAATATAATATTATATATTATATATATATATATATATATATTTTTAAAAGATTGGTCTTTTAGGGTTTTCAAATAAATAATATGTTATTATTTAGATATAATATAATATTTCATTATATATGATTTAAAGGGTTGGTCTTCAAGTTTTCATTAAATGTATGTTGTTTTATATAATATATATATATTAAAAAAACAATATGTGGTAAATTGTGGACATAGATTATTTTTTTTAAACATTTTGGTAATTAAATATTTATTTATTTTCATTTAAAAAAATTATGGCAATTTAAGAGGATATTTTGCAAAATTGTTTCCTAGAATTGTGTTTAAAATTTATTCAAAGAAATATTATTTCACTGAAAATGTTTTTCCTTAAAACCATACCAATTCATATAGGACTAGATTCAATGACAATGTTGATCTTCTAAGTTGCATTAACACATGTTGCTTATTTGTGATTTCCTTGTGAGTTCATACTCCTTGAATAATATTATATAATTTAAATTGACTTAAATACAACTTTTACAAATTTTCTCTCAGTATGGTAAAAAAAATAAAAAATAAAAAAATTGTTTGAAGCCATGCATCTTTCTTGTCTTATAGCATCTGTTACACACTATTAGTATTTTCATGCGAAGAACTTAACCATAATTTCTTGTAAGTCATGGAATTGTCTTAGGTATTTTCATAATATTGATTTGCATATCTTTATAAAAGATAAATCCAACGTGTTAACACATTAAGGTTACCAAAGGTGAACAACAATTGATTAGTATGTTAGCTTTTAAGACAATGTATAATATTGTTATCTTAAAACATGTAGCACTAGCCATTCTATATTTATATATATATATATATATATATATTATATATATATATAGTATATATTATATATATATTCAGATTGATAGTTAATATCTAAGAATAATGTTAGTGCCGAGTTGATTGAAGTTGTTAGGCACCTACTTTGAAAACACAATGATACATTAAAAGAAATAATAATAAAAAATGGTCATCTAGCAATATTGATGGGATTTCAAGAGGAAACCTAGTTATAATAATGTGATTAAGGATAGTAATTTTGTGCTGATGTGAATGCTCAAAAATATATAAGATGGATTTAAGATGATTATTACACATATCTAAATGTATTTGAGGGTGACTAGTAGTGCATCGTAACGCTTTCTTAGCCATTCATAGAAGAGGATTTAGTAGATCCATGAGGATATGCTAAGTATTAGTAGCACCTATTTATGAGCATATCAAAAGGAAAACTTACACCTATCATTTTGCAAAACATGTGTGAGCTGAGTAAGAATTTACAATGTCCTAAGTTGCGCTAATAATTGTTGTGTATTTTACAGATATTTGAAAAATTCAAAATGGTGAGGATGCGAAGAAATCAAGGTCAAGGAGGGACATCACAAGGACCTCCTACAAATAACACATTGCCATCACTGGAGTTGGCTCTCATGTTGCACTCCCTAGAAGAAATTAATGAGACTTTAATAGGGTGTCAAACAACTGAGGTGGAAGTGGAGCACCCTCCATCAGGGTTGGGCAATCTCAAGGGATCAAGAGACTCTGATAGAAGACCTCTAGTTGAGGACATTACTAGGGAGATCCAAAAGATTAGGCTCCCAGATTTTGTTGGAGGTTGTTCCAGCGAACGAGCATAAGCATGGTTAGAAGGAATGAGAAGGTGCTTATACTTCTAATTCAAAAGCTAAAATAACAATATTCCAATTTAGAGATAGTGCTCTGAATTGGTGGGATAATTTAGAGCGTCAACTACACATCACACCAGACATAGTTACCTGGGAGTTATTTGAGGAGAGATTCAAGAAAATGTACCTACCAACATATTATGAAGAACAATAAGTAGGAGCCTTCCATGCTTTGGTACAGGGAAACCAAAAGGTAGAGGAATATGAGATTATACTCATGGAATTGGTGAAGTATGTCTCCTACATGGACATTGGTCAGCACCAAATGGATTGTTTCATTTATGTATTGAACCCTAAGATTAAGGCAATGGTGTGGATGTGGAAACCATCCTCAGTTGCATAAGTTTTTGAACATTCCTTTATGTTGAAGAGCACTTAGACTTAAAAGGTGTAAACAAAACCATTTTTCCACAACAACCAAGGTTTATGGGGAAGGCCCCTCATACCTTCTCCAAGGGAGAAAGTTTGAGGCCACCACTATATGGAAATAGGGTTGTACCTAGAGCATCGACAGTGGGGATTTCAGTGGTTACTAATTCAACTTCACTCGGAGCTTCAAGGAATTGTGCAAATCAAGGTCATAAGAAAGGAGCCACAAGTAGGATTAGGGGTCTGGGGGGAAGGAGGTCTTTCCAAAAAACTCGACAACATTCTGTTTAGATTCTACCTCGCATGACTTGTTGGGGATGTGGGGGAGCTCATTACCAGTGCGATTATCCTAAGTTACAAACTGGTAACAACCGTAGATAAGGAAAAGCACCAATGGGGGAAGCAAGTAGCCATCATCAAATCTATGTAGTCATTGATAACCAATAAGTTGAACACCAATCTTCTATGGTAGAAACCTCGGGTATGATAAACAATGTAAAAGTTAAAATTTTGTTTGATTATGGTACTACGAATAGTTCCATTTCACCAATTGCATTATAAAAATGTGGGTTGGCAGCTTATGAGCACAATTTCTTTAAACAAGTTGAAATGGCTTCAGGGATAAAACAAGAAGTAGGACCTAGTGTTGACCAATGTCAGGTGAACCTCAGGGTTTGTATAACTAAGTTGAAGGCATACGTCATAGCATTGGCGACGTATGATGTAATTATTGGAATGGGCTAGATAGAAGCTCATTGAGCTTTGGTAGATTGTTTCGAAAGAAGGTGATTTGTTTAGATGATGAAGGTAGGTCAATTGAGATTTGTGGTGTCAAGAGAGGAGTTTCCCTATGATTCATCTCCATGATGAAGGTAAAATGATGTCTTCAGAAAGTTTGTAAATTATATGTGGCCGAGGTTATAAGTGACCAGAAAGGACCCTCCCTAGATCAACACCTAGTTTTGTCAGAATTTGAGGATGTTTTTCCTAAGGAATTTCCTGGATTATCTTAGGCACATCATTTCAAGAGAAGGGATTTCAGTTGACCTAGAAAAGGTAAAGGCCATAATGGATTTGCCAGTACCAAAAAATACTCATGAGGTGCGTAGTTTTATGGGGCTAGCAAGTTATTATCGCAGGTTAGTGGAAGCTTTTTTGAGGATTACAAAACCCATCACCACATTACAACGAAAAAGGGTTAGGTATGAATGGACATATGAATGTGACACTGTATTCACTGAACTAAAGAGGTTACTAACTAGTGCACTAATCCTTCGAGTACCGTACATGGAAAAAGACTTCACTGTCTGCACCGATGCTTTGAAGCAAGGATTGGGGGCCGTGTTGATGCAAGAAGCCACAGTAACAGATTACACATCTAGAAAATTGAAGAAACATGAAGAGTTGTATGCTATCCATGACATAGAGTTGGTAGCAATGATGCTAACTTTGAAACTGTGGAGACATTACCTCGTTGGGAGAATATTTGAGTTAAGAACAAATAATCAAAGCCTAAAGCACCTCTTCACTCAAAGGGATTTGAATGCTAAATAGAGGTCGTGGAGTAAATTCATGAGTGATTATGATTTTGGGATCTCATACATTAAGGGAAAGGAGAATGTGGTGGATGATTAACTAAGCAGGAGGCCACAAAACTTCTTCCTAGTACCCTTAAGGGTCAATTTGAGGGAACGTGTGTTGGAGAAACTCTTTGAATATAGTTGATATCTAAAGGTTATGTCAACAGTCCAGAGTGGGAAGCAGATAAAACCAAAGTTTGAGGGATATGTGCTTGAACCAAATGGACTATTGATATTTCAAGGGAAAATGTACATACCTAAGAAAGGGGGTATAAGAAGAACCATCCTTGAAGAGTCACATAGATCACTCTATTATGCACATCCTCGAGTGAAGAATATGTATGCAGGCATGAAGAAACTCTTCTTTTGGCCAGGCATGAAGCACAACATAGTTCAGTTTGTCACCAAATGTCTTGAATGTCAACGAGTGAAGGTTGATCATCGCCATCCAGAACGACTCCTAGAACCACATGACATCCCTATGTCTAAATGGGAGGTCATTTCTATGGATTTTGTTGTAGTTTTTCCACTCACTTCACAAAGGAACAATGCTCTATTGGTTGTAGTTGATAAATTGACCCAAAGTGCCCATTTCATCCCAGTAAGAGACACTTACGATGTTACTAATGTAGCACAAGTTTTTATAAGTGAAGTTATGTGATTAAATGGGTTGCCCACAAAGATCATTTCTAATAGAGCCTCTCGCTTTACATCTAGGTTTTGGACAATTTTGCAGTCAACATTGGGGACTCAGTTAAATTTGAGCACTGCATATCATCCAGAAACAGATGGGTAGACTAAAAGAGTAAATCAATTTATGGAAGGCATGCTTAGAATGTATGTCATGGATAACCAGACTTAGTGGGAAATGTACTTACCATTGGTAGAGTTCTCCTATAATAACAGTTAGCACAATTCCGTTTAGATGCCTCCTTATCAGGCTCTATATGGGAGGCCATGTAGGATGTCATTGAGTTGGGAAAAGTTGGAGGAATGAGTAATAGTTGGGCTAGAATTAGTTTAAGAAATGGAGGAAAAAGTAAGACAAATTCAACAAAGGTTAAAGGAAGCACAAGCTAGACAAAAGAGTTATGCTGATTCACATAGAATTGATCGAAGTTCTGAAATAGGAGACCAAGTTTTTGTTCGTATCCGACCAACAAAAGCACCATTTGGTTTGGTAAAGGGATGAAGTTTTCACCTCAGTTTATAGGACCTTTTAGGATCAAGGCAAATATTAGACCAATTGCCTATCATCTTGTACTGCCACCCCATTTGCATAAAACTCATGATGTTTTTCTAGTATCTATTTTACGACATTATGTTTCTGATGAATCTCACAAACTAGATTGGAGGGAATTGCAGGTCTCAGATGTGGGAACTGTAATGGTCGAACCATTACGCATATTGGACCATATGGTTTGATAGCTCAGATGTCGCATGGTGGACCAGGTTAAGGTTCAGTGGGATAAATATATCCCAGGATCTACTACTTAGGAGGATGCAGAGACTATACACCATGACTACCCCTCAATTTTTGAGCATCTGTGATGCCCATTTTGACTTAGATATCTACCTATACTAAGGATCTATTTATATTCCCTTTTTATTTAATTTATGAATGCTATGTAATATTGATGCATTTTAGTTGGACAAATGAAACTACTTATATAAATCATTAGATAGATTAGGTATTGTTGATTAAAATATGTTATGTATGACTTATTTGATTTATGTTTTACTTGATGTATGACTAACTTGGTTACAATTTATCTAGTGTATGACTTATCAAAGTTATTATTTTGTAATGTATGGGGATATGATTTATCTAATGAATGACTTATCAAAATTAATGATTTATTTTTAGTATGTTGTTATGAAGTACAAAATTGACACGTGGATGCTAGACTTAATAACATAATGATTAATATCACTTATATATTTTGTTGTTATGTATATGCATGAATGAGAACTAACCTACATATTTAAAAGAACTATATGATAAAGAAGATCTACTCTTCTGATGGGGGAATGTTGAGACATCTAATGAGGAATGATATGATGTGCATTATTCTATTACATTTTGTATCTACTTGATATGCACTATTATGACATAGGTAAAGTGCAAATGACAAGTGACAAGATTACCTAACTAGATTAGTCGATGACAAGTATCCAACCAACGTCATAGTTTGGTCCATATTAAGGTGTTGACCATAGTTTTTAGGAGGGTTGGAGGAATTTCCCACCGTGTAACCTCCAAACTTGGAATTGTGGGAGGGAAATGATATGACACACTCCCCTGGACATGTGATGACGATTTCGAGTTGCCTATTGAGGAAGTTAGGTATGGTTAGATCGGTATAGGTGATGCCATAGTTATTGCAGCAGAGGATGGATAGAGTGGGAGAGGAAGTAGGTTAGGAAGGATAGGAGGATATAGGTTAGTTGGAGACTCTTAATGGGAAGTGATATCATTGCCTGACTTACTTAATTTGACTACTATAACTCTCTTTCTATTTTCTTATGGCTTATTGTCAAAATTATTTCGAACTCCTTGTGTCTTTTTTACTTTAGCTACGGGACAAAGTTTTCTCAAGGAGGGGTGTATGTAATTCCCTACTTCATCATATCATACTAATTTTGATTAGTGTTTAATTAACCTGAAAATATTGACATAATTATTCAGTGATTTTGGTGGATACATGCACTTGTGAAACTGTAATTTTATTTTACTGATATGAATTTTATTATGAAACTCCTATATATAGAAAGGAGGCCTTGTCAGTTTGTTATGAAACCAACTCAAGCAATGATAGAAAAGATATATCAACGCCTTAGAATTCAGCCTCTTCGAGGGGGCAACCTCCTTTACATTACATAAATGAACAATTCTTGGATGATACAAATGACAAAACATCCTTTCTATATATAGGGGTCTAAGGAGTCACAATATAACCCAGCCGACCTAACAATAATAATATAGAGCCACAAAAATAACAATAGAGGGATTCTATGGGGCACAGTAATAACAATATGGGGGCAATAGGGGCACAACAATATTAATAAGGGGTACAACTACCATAGTAATGGGGTAATCACTAGTATTATAGGGACCCAACACATTTGTATCATCCAGGAATCATTCGTTTCTATAATTTAAAGGAGGTTTTCCCCTCGAAGAGGTTGATTTTGAAGTCGTTTATCCATTTTTTCTTCTATTTTGTGAGCTTGTTGCATAAAATTTGGTATCAGAGCTTTAGATTCTAGGGTTTCACTATTTATCCATTTTTTCTTCTATTTCATGAGCTTGTTGCATAACATTTGGTATCAGAGCTTTAGATTCTAGGGTTTCGCTGCTTCAAACAAGTCATCAAGGAATTTTATTATAGTTTGTTTTCGACGACATTCTAGAATCTTAAATTAAAACCCATTTGAGTAGAAATCTTGATGAACCTTGGGTCTGAATTTTAGATCCTGTCTCATTATATCTTCAGAGATATGATCCAATGAAGTTAGGGGTTTTTTAGGCCCCCGAGTTATATCTCAAACAAGTGAGCTGGGGAAAATTGCCATAACTTTCTCTTTGAGCATCAAATTGAAATTTCATAAAAAATTTACAGAAAGAGAATGGACTTTAATTTTTTTTGTATTGTTTCTAGGTCTGAAGGTCGAAACAATGACACGTGGCACTTCGTACAAGTTCGCTCTACTGAACTAGTCTATAATCAGGCCATCATGGGATATTTGGACTAACTCTTTCTTGGAGAATCCAATCTTGATAAGAGTTGTGGAATTGGAAAGATAACCCAGAGGGTTACTATAAGATGAAATTTCAAACCTTGAAGATCTAAAATTACAGAGATACAATATATTCAATATCGAGCTCCTACAAAGTGAAAACAGGTGTGTAGTCTTTTTAAAATTTTGCATAAGTTTGGTTTGAAAAATTAGTTTGAAGTAATTCAAAGGGAATAGTGAAGCATAATTATCATTAATTGATGCCCCGAAGAAAGAAAATAGAAACACCTAGCAAGTAACATGAAAGCTCTACCATGACTCATGAAGAAGAGAGAGAAATGAAACATGATATATCAAAATTATGAGACCAAGTGCAACAAATTTCACTCTCACAAAAAGTAACAAAAACTAATATGGATGTTTTAAAGAAACACTTGGAAGCTAATATGAATGGTGTGGAATCTAAGATTAATGGTGTGGAACCTAAGATGGATGGCTTAGAAGTAAACACTGAAGATTTGAAGAAGGACATGGAAGGTTTGAAAAGAGGTTTGACAAAGTTGCTTCAAGAAATGCTTCCCAATGGTGAAAAGGTAGTAGAGGTAACTCATGATGAGGACAAAAGAAATGTTAATCATGATTCCATAGAATCTAATGTTGGATTGAAGACCCACCATGTTCCAAATATTGATATGAGGAAGTTTGATGGGAAGGATCCTGTAACATGGATACTACATATGGAGCAATATTTCGATCTCCATAATGTCAAAAACACACAAAAGGTATGCATTGCAACTTTATATTTAGAACCTAATTAATTTGTATGGTATTGATGGCTTCGCTCTCCTAAAAAAATTGTCACTTGGTCAATTTTTATGGAGGAAATGATAGCACATTATGAGGATACAAAAAGAAACACCTTCTTTAGCCAATTGATAAATCTCAAACAAAGGGGTTGAATGGTGGAGCACATTGAGGAATTCCAAAAATTGAATATAAGGGTAAAAAATATTTCAGAGAAGCATAGAATTGATGTCTTCATAGGGACATTAAAGGATAAAATCCAACATGAGGTTCTCCTTTGGGAACCTGATTCATTATAGAAGGCATTCAAGTTGGTAAGAAAAATTGAAAGAAAAATTATGGAAACAAGGAAGCCTACCACTTAAAACTATAAAGGTGGAAGTGTTGCTTCCCCTAGCCTTCCACAACCTACAAGGTTGACACCACAAAAATTGGAAGAAAAAAGAGAAAAAGGGCTTTGTTACAGTTGTGATAGAAAATACACTAAAGGTCATAAGTGTGCTCAGAAGAAATTATTTTACATAGATTGTGAAGAGGGGGAAGAAAAGGAACAATAAATGTCAAAATAAGAGGATATGCATCAGGAACTAACCCTAAAGAAAGAAGAAATGAATCTGACCATATCTTGTATTGCATTGGCCAGAATTACCACTCCTCAAACTGTCAAGATAGAAGGACATATCAAGAAGAAAAAGGTAATAGTGTTGATTTATTCGGGTAGTACCCATAATTTTATTCGTTGTAAGATAGCAAAGGAATTGAATTGCTTCATATATCCAGCACCAGAGTGTCAAGTGATGGTTTCAAATGGAGGAACCATAAATTGGTCTAGAAATTGCCATAATATCAAGCTATCCATGGGATAATATGTAACGAATAGTTCAATGATTTCTATTTGAATGGGTGGTGCTGATGTTGTATTAGGAGTCCAATGGGTACAATAACTTTTAAATTTCAAGAAATTTTCTTGGAATTTTTTGGGAAGGAAATGAAGTTAAATTAAGGGGTATCATAGGGGAACCAAGAAAGATAATCATCTCTAACAACATGACAAAGCTTCTAAAGAAAGAGCAATGGGGTGTAATTGCACAATTATGTTCACTAGAGGTTCCCATATTGAAATCATCTATTTCTCCAGATCTCCAGAAAGTTTTGGACAATCATTCCAAAGTATTTGACACTCTCAAAGGCCTCCCTCATATTCATGATCATGATCATGCTATTCATTCGATTCCAGGAAGTGTACCCACAAATATCAGGCCTTACAAATATCCATATACCTAAAAGAGTGAAATTGAACATATGGTTGCATAAATGCTAGAGGTTGGTATAGTTCAACCTAGTCAAAGTTCTTTCTCTGCTCCAATGGTATTGGTATACAAGAAGGATAGATCATGATGCATGTGTTTGGATTATAGGGAGCTCAAAAAGCTTACTATTAAAGATAAATGTCCCATTCCTGTCATTGATGAATTATTGGATGAATTACATGGAGCAATTTACTTCACCAAGTTGGATTTCATTCAAGATATCATCAAATCATAATGAAGACTGAATACATTCCAAAAACAACATTTAGAACTCATGAGGGTCATTATGAATTTTAAGTCATGCCTTTTTGCCTTACCAATGCACCTTCTACATGTCAAGGTTTGATGAATGCCATTTTCAAACCCTTCCTTAGAAAATTTGTGTTAATATTTTTTTATGATATACTAATCTACAACAAGTCTTGGAAGGATCATGTTCAACATGTTGACAAGGTGCTCAAACTATTGGAGGAGAAACAATTATATGCAAAAAGCTCCAAATGTTTCTTTGAAGTACAAGAGGTAGAATATTTGGGTCATATTGTATCTCATGAAGGTATTAAGGTGGATCCTAGCAAAATTAAAGCCATTAAGGCAAGGAAAATTCACACATCCATAAAGCATCTACGAGGATTTCTTGGGTTGACAGGGTATTATCACAAGTTTCTTAATAATTATGGGAGAATAACAACACCTCTAACAAAATTACTAAAGAAAGATGCATTTTCTTGGACTCTAGAAGCAACAAAGGCCTTTGAACATCTTAAAGAGGAAATGTGTCAAGCACCGGTCTTAGTTATGCCAGACTTCACAAAAACCTTTATTGTGGAATGTGACGCCTCATGAAATGGAATTGGTGTTGTTTTAATGCAAGAAGAGACACCCATTGCTTTATAAAGTCATCAAATCAAAGGAAAGTATTTACAAAAAGCTATTTATGAGAAGGAAATGTTGGCAATACTACATGCACTTAAGAAATTACAACCTTACCTAATGGGAAGACACTTCAAGGTAAAAATGGATCATCATAGTCTTAAATACATTTTAGAACAAAGATTATCTTTAGAAGAACATGAAAAATGGGTCACAAAGATGTTGGGTTATGACTTTGAAATCATCTACAAAAAAGGGAAGAAAAATGTTGTTGCAGATGCACTCCCAAGAAATGATGAGGATGTGGAAGCATTGTTTTGTGCCATTTCCATTATCCAACCAAATTGGATAGTCAAGCAAGGGATGAATGAAGAATAACGAAGAAGTGTGGACACTCATTCAAAAGTTGTAGCAAGATCCCAATACATCTCGTACATTTAGCTGAAAAAATGATTTATTATGGTACAAAGACTGCTTATATATTTTTAAGAATTCCTAAATCAAACAAAAGATTATTTTGGAATTGTACACCTCTCCCTTAGGAGGGCACACAAGATTTTTAAGAACTTACCATAGGGTCAAGAAGGAATTTTTTTTGGATGGCCATAAATCTGATATTCAAAATTTTATTGCAGAATGTTTGGTTTTCCAACAAAATAAAGTTGAGGCAATTAAGACCCTGGGTATGCTACAACCTTTAGCCATTGCAAGTCAACATTGGAAGGATTTCTTAATGGATTTTTGTTTTTTAACTTTCATAGGCCAAAACTATCTCCAATATTTGATAAAAAGTACAATTCAGAAAATAATATCACTTTACATTTATTTATATTGGTATTCAAATATTGATTGTTATGGGCCTCTTACATGCTATTAGTGCCTAATTTCAACTCCATAATGTATGTTTATGATGGTGTATGTGCGATGGGTAGGTATATATTAAAAATCGTAACATAAAATTTTGATGATGCAAACTAAATTTATTTTGATAATTATTTATTTATTTTTAAAATTAAAATTACATATTTAATTTTTAATTTCTAATACATTTTTGTTTTTAAATTAAAAATATATTTATAATTTCTAATTAAAAATATATTTCTAATTTCTAATTAAAAATACATTTTTTTTTCTAATTTTTTGTTTCTATTATGTAATATTCAGTGACGAATGGTTTCATATGGTTTCAACCAAACAAAAAATTATATATTTATCTTTTTTTTAAATAAAAAAAATGTTTTTTTAAACTACAGTGTTCTAATAATTATTTAATTTTACAAAGCAATATAATAAACTATAGAAAATCTAATATATTTTTAAAAATCAACTATAGTTATTGAAAATGTTCTTGGAAATTGATTTTTATACTCCATGCTATGTGAGGGACTAACAAGGCATTATTGTTGTCATTGGGTAGGATTGGATTCTCTACCACCATAATACAGAATTACAATTAACAAAATACCTCAACATACCAATTAGTATAACCTAATTAACTTGATTTTAAACCTTAGCACTAACTTAAATTCAATGTTTTTACTTTATTTAGCTATATTTAAACTAAGCGGCAAGGACTATGTTAAGTCCCTATAATACTATTGGAAAACCTTATGGTTATTAGTGTAGGCCCCTCATTGTTATTTTTGTGCCCATGTAGTCCCTGTATTGTTATTATTGTTCCCCATACAAGCCCACTATTGTTACTATTGTGTCCTTGCATTATTATTGTTATGTAGGCTCTGATTATATTGTGACCCTTTAGACTCCTATATATAGAAAGGAGGTTTTTTCATTTGAATCATCCAAGAATTGTTCATTTATGTAATGTAAAGGAGGTTTCCCTTCTCAAAGAGGATCATTTTTAAGTCGATGATCTATCTATTTATGAGTTTGTTGCATAACATTTGGTATCAGACTGTTGATTCTAGGGTTTGACTGCTTCAAACAGGTCATCGTCGCATTCTCGCTATAGTTTTTTTCTACAAAGCTTCAGAAACTGAAATTGAAACCACGTAGAGTTGAAATATTGGTGCAATTTTTGTACTAATTTTAGATCTTTTCTCACTATATTTTCAGAGATATGATCCAAGGAAGTTACGGTTTTTCAGGCTCCAAAACTTCATCTCAAACAGGTGACTTACGGAAACTATTCACGACTTTCTCTTTGAGCATCGGATTTGAATTTAGTAAAATGTTCGAGAAAGAGGATGAATTGTAGTTTTTTGGGTATCATTTTCAAGGTCGAAGGTTGAAACAATGACACGTGGCATTTAATACAAGTTCTCTCTATTAAACTAGTATATAATCAGGTTATTGTGGGAGATTAGGTATAACTATTTCTTGAAGAATCTAATCCTGGTTGTCCTTGTTGGGTTTGAAAGAAACTTGAAAGGGCTACAATATGATGGAATTTCATATGTTGGAGATTCGTAATTATAGATATACAACAACTGCAATATTTAGCTCCTAAAAAGAAAGAAAAATGTGTGTATTTTTAAAATTTTGGATAGCTTTTGTTTGAAAAATCAGTTTGAAGTGATTCAAATGGCATAGTAAAGCATAAATTTTATTATTTAATTTCAAAATACCTCGAAGCAAAAAAATGGACACACTTAGCAAGCAGCCAGAAATCTCTTCTTCGACACATGAAGAAGAGGAAAAAATGCAACACGGTATATCAAAATTACGAGACCAAGTGCAACAAATTTTGCTCTCGAAAGAGTAACCAAAAATGAAATGGAAGCTAAGATGGATGGTTTGAATAATGGTTTAAAATCAAACATGGAAGATTTGAAAAATGGTTTAAAAGCAGACATGGAATGTTTGAAGGAAGGTTTGACAAAGTTGCTACAAGAAATGCTTCTTAATGGCGAAAAGGTATTAGATGCAACTCATGATGAGAACAAAATAAATGTTAATCATGATTGCATAGGCTCTAACATTGGATTGAAGACCCACCATATTCCAAAGATCTATATGAGGAAGTTTGATGGAAAGGATCTGGTAACATGGATACTACAGATGGAGCAATATTTTGATCACCATAATGTTTAACACACAAAAGTTACGCATTGCAACTTTATATTTAGAACCCAGTTAGTTTGTATGGTATTGATGGCTTTGTTCTCATAAATCACTTGTCACTTGGTCAACTTTTACGGAGGAAATGATAGCACATTCTGAGGATACAAAGAGAAACACCTTCTTTAGCCAATTGATAAATCTTAAACAAAAGGGTTCAATGGCAGAACACATTGAGGACTTCCAAAAATTGAATATAAGGGTAAATGATATTCCAGAGGAGCACATGATTGATGTCTTCATAGGGACTTTAAAGGAGAAAAACCAACATGAGGTTCACCTTTGGGAACCTGATTCATTAGAGAAGGCATTCAGATTGGTAGAAAAATTGAAAGAAAAATTATGGCAACAAAGAAGCATACAACTCACAACTATAGGGCCATAATTTAGCAATTTCATCATGAATTCAACCCCATAATATCATAATGTCACATATTTTAATCCACCTTGTATTCTAAAAATGCAAATTAATATTGCAATCCCCGTAATGTGGCAATGTGATATTTTATCAAGTCAATCTTTTAATGTCATATTGTAGGATAATTTGTACTTTGTATAGCCAATGAAACTCAACCAAGGGAAACAAAATTCAACCATAGTGAACAAAATACAATCATTTTCATCTATAGTTCACTAAAGTCAATTGTTGTAAATAAAAGATGAGCATTATCAACCATACTGATCCAAAATGGATTTTGGATAGACTTCTAAGTCTAAGTGTTCCTCACTGAGGAAAATGGAAGTCCAAGGATGTTCTTGGAAATAGCCCCATTGTAGAGATCCTTTCCTTCTGAATCTTCTACAAATTGAATGGGCTAAAATGGACTTCGGAGGCAGAAATTACGCAGAAAGAAGTTCCCCTTCTGTTCCTTGGAAAAAGAGGCAAAATCTTCAAAAATGGCAAAAAAAATACCCTTATAAAGGGAAATCGCATCCTTAAACATTTCTCATGATTGATTCAAAATTATGTCAGATCAAATCTTACAAATAACAAGTATCAAAAATGACCTCTGGACAATGGCAATTGTGGCCTGCACAGAACAACGAGGACCGTCGATTAAAGCATGCTAACCATTGGCCCATGGAGACCACGCATGGATGCAAATTGGAAATCAGAAGCCTAGATCCAGAAAGTGCTAATCGCGTATCGTAGGACAAAACCCTCAGAGAAGGAAAGCCCCGAGCGCTCGGTCACGAGGGAAAACAAGAAACCGTGTGGAAAAATTCAGAAGGCGGGTCCCGCACCCGAAACTGGTAGGATATCGCGTGCACTTCAGGTAGTCAGCGGGTTTGGATGAGTTTAGCGCGATGCCATACACCGGGCGACGTGTGTCCAGTGGGTAAGAGAGAAAACCACTTACATCGCGTGAGTAATGGTCGAGCAACTTACCTACGCGATATATACGGAGACCGTAGGATCTAGAGGCTCTAGATCAACGACTAAGAATTAACTCGATGGATGATCAGATTCGACGGGAAAGTAGACTGATGCACGTAAAGATTTGAGGTCCGACATGACCGATTAGTTGGCAGAAGGGTAAGTTTCGTGGGCAAATCCTAGAGTAACGGAAATAATGACCATTCAAAAGAAAACTGACATGCAGTCCGTAAGGCAAAAAGAGGCCACCTCTCTGTGCAGTGTTACATAGTGGTGATGACACGGAGCAAGGGAATTCCAATGGATAGAGGTAGGTGATTCAGAGATCCAAGAAGAGGAAATGAATAGTCAGGGAGCAGATTGGCTTTAAGCCATGAATAAACAAAGAACAAAAAAAAATAGGAGAGCAAGGCTAATGAGAGCTAATGCATAGAGCAGCTAAGGGAGTCGCTTGGAGGTCAAGTGGATTACCAAGGCATGTAGAGGCTGAGAGAGAGAGCTCAGAGAAGCCAGAGTTGAACAGCCAAAGCCAGAGCCGAGAGCCAAGAGCCAGAGCCGAGAGCCAGAGCTAGAGCCAGAGCCAGAGCTAGAGGCGAGAGCAAGAGGGCCGAGAGCTTCAAGAGCTAGGGATAAGTTGGTGTTTTAAGTCCACTGAGTTCTATGTGAACCAGTGGAGTTGAGCATGTATCTTGTAAAAGAACCATTTCCATAATCCCAGAGAACCTAGTTGAGTTGACTAGAGCTCAAGGAGTCGTAGCTCAAGAGTTTTGGATGAACTTCATATTAAACTTGTTGTCTTATGTGTGATGTTCATTTGCTACATTATTCCACTGTCATATCTTTTATATCATCACCTAGACAGTTTAAAACAAACATAAGCATACACCTTATTGTCAAGCACATTAGCAATTCTGCTTGGTTAATCATAGTTGTCTTGGGAATAATTAAGCTTTGGAAGTGGGAGAGGTTCTTGTAATTTCACAAGAAGCATTTAGTGCCCCATTTTCAGATCAAATGGTATCAGAGCTTGAGGTTGATTAACCCCACCTTCAAATAAGGTTATATCAGAATGCTTGATTGACAGAGCAAAGATTGCTTGTCTGAAAGGTGTTTGGGCAGTCAAGGATTGCTTGTCTGATTGACTGTATGCTTGTTTGCAGACTGACTGTTGTTTGAGTTGTAGAGGTGAAGGGAAAACTATTGATAGCTCAGTCCAGGAAGGACAAGAAGGAAGAAGGGCTGAAGGCATTCTTATATCCCAAAGGACCTCAAAGCAATCCTTGAAGCATAAGAGGTTTGTTGCAAGAGGTTGCTAAGTAAGCTTTTTATTAATCTTGTTTGAAGTTATTTTGTTCATTGACATAATGAAAACTTCTACAAGTGAGTCCTCAAATTCCTCCTTCATCACAAGACTCTTTGATGGAGACATGAAGCAAGACTTGTTCATCATGATGGACAAGGTAAGAGAAATGTATAAGGATGGAAGGAAGAGCAGCATACTTAGAGAGCAGTTGAATTCCATGAAGGAAGAGAAGCAGATGCTTTCTGAAAAATTGCAGGAAATGGAGAGGCAAATTCATTTTGCAAATATGAACATGAAAAGGATTCATTAGTTGGAGCCACAGCTCCTTGTTGCCAGAGAAGCCTTGGTAGAGTATTAGCTTGAAGAAGAGGTAAACTATTCTAGTTTGTCTTCAAATTCTTCTAAGAATGCTTATATTGGTTCTTTTGAAAAACATACTAGAGACATAGGTTCCAAGCTAATGTCCAAGATGGGCTATGAAGGAAAGGGCTTGGGTAAACATGCACAAGGTATTATTGAGCCAATAATAGTTGAGGAAAGGCCTAAGTATTTGGGTCTTGGCTATGGATAGTCTTATGGAGGAAGTTCCAAAGCTGCCATGAATGCCATTGAAACAATCCTAAGAAGGAGCTTCATTTCATGTCCTTTACCTCACAAGTGTGAAGATTGTATTAAGGAGTAATGCAATAGCTTGAAACATCATTTGCGAGATGCAGGTGTTCAGAAGCACACACTTAAACCAGAGAGTTGTGGAAACTCTGAAAGTCTTGAAGAGGTTAATGGTGTTCCAAATGGAGCCACTTCTTCATTTGCTTCACCTCCTCATGAAGGCAATAAGGGTGAAAGAGAAAGGTATAAATCTGGTTCCAAGCATCTTCCTTTTGATTTTGTAAAGCATGGTAAATTTCCATATAAGAATGGGAAGAGAATTGCATGTTCCTTTTGTGGTTTGGATAACCTTCATGTTTCTAGATGTTGGAAGAGAATGGCCACATACAGGAAACTTTTGAAGGAAAAGAATCAAGAAGCCAAAGGTCCATTGGACAAGGCAGCTCATGTTGTCAAGAGGATGCACATGTGTTGCACTTACTACCATAAGCAAGGGCATCTTGCTGAAAGGTGTTGGACTTTGAATCTAGCAATGCTTCCACAAATGCTAAAGAAGGTAGAAAGAGAAGATGGAAAAAATGGAAAGGAAGATTCCATGAATGATGTGTCTCAGGATAATTCACATGTTGATTCTAATGTGCAGACAAAGGACCTTTGAAATGGATTGGTAAGAAATGGTTAGAGTTCTTATCCAATTAAGATTGCATGTCTATTGATGCATCTATTTGCATTTCTTTGTTAATGGAATGCGAGTTGTGGGATTTTACCAAGAAGGTGAATGGAAAGGTTGAGTAAGAGACTCACTTTATTGCTACAACATCATATTTCATTTCAAATTCAAAGGCACAGTGTGCTTAAGCGAAAGATGAAGGATGAAATGCATGCATGAACAAAAGGATGTCAATGTTTTCCTTGTATTTGAAAATGTATGTGTAATTAAATTGAAGGGTTGATTGCTTTAAACATGCATGTAATGTTGACTTGGGAGAAGTTAACTTGGTCACCAAGATAGAGATAATAATGAAGTGTTTCATGTTTTGGAAAAGAGTCCTAATGGTCTTTTTCTACATGCTTGACTTGAAGGGTCATTTGTTTTAAAGGCATGTTTTGTGGGCTTGTTATCTAGTCCATCATTTGTATGCAGATGTAAGACATGGAGGTATTCACAAGATGTGAAATCTATTTCTTTTGTGAAGCAGGAGTTTAGTCCATCCAGTTGTTGTTTGTGTTTCTGTTGTTGTTAACAGTTGTTGTTGATAGCTTTTTCAAATAGTTACAAATGAAAGTTTCTATGAAGCATATGTACTTCACATTTGTTTGAGCCACCTTGGATCAATGATCAAGGAAGAGAAGTTCAAACTACCTTCTGTGACCATCTCAGTAGGAGTTCTATAGGAAGGCAAGGAGGAAGACAGTTCTTCCTAGGAGGACCAACACATCCAGGAAGGAAAGTGGTCAAGGGCTTTGGTTCAGAGGCACTATGCAAGGCAAGTGTGTGGAGGCTGAAATAAGAGAGTGTTGTTACTCTCATTTACTGTTCAGATCAATATATCAGTCTTTTGGAGACCAAAAGTTATTTTAGTGGGAAGGCGTGATCCAAAATGGATTTTGGATAGACTTCTAAGTCTAAGTGTTCCTCACAGAGGAAAATGGAAGTGCAAGGATGTTCCTGGAAATAGCGCCATTGCAGAGATATTTTCCTTCTGAATCTACTGCAACTTGAATGGGATAAAATGGACTTCGGAGGCAGAAGCTATTGCCGAAATAAGTTGCCCTTTTGTTCATTGGAAAAAGAGGCAAGATCTTCAAAAATGGCAAAAAAACCCTTATAAAGGGAAATCACATCCTTAAACATTTCTCATGACTATTTCAAAATTATGTCAGATCAAATCTTATGAATAACAAGTATCAGAAATGACCTCTAGACAATGGAAATTATGGCCTGCATAGAACAACAAGGACCCTCGGTCAAAGTGCTCTGACTATTGGCCCATGGAGACCACACATGGATTCAAATTGGAAATCGGAAGCCCAGATCTAGAAAGCGCTAATCGCGTATCATAAGAAAAAACCCTTAGAGAAGGAAAGCCCTAAGATCTCAGTCACGAGGGAAAACAAGAAACCATATAGAAAACGTCAGAAGGCGGGTCTCGTGCCCAAAACCAGTAGGATATTGCATGCACATCAAGTGGTAAGTGGGTTTGGCTGAGTTCAGTGCGATGCCATACACCGGACGATGCGTGTCCAGTGGATGAGAGAGAAAACCACTTACTTTGTGTGAGTAACGGTCGAGCAATTTACCCACGTGATATAAATGAAGTCCGTAGGATCTGGAGGCTCCAGATCAACAATGGAGAATTAACATGATGGATGACCATATTCGATAGGAAAATAGATTGAGGCATGTAAAAATTTGAGGTCCGGCATGACCGATGAGCTGGTAGAAGGGTCAGTTTTGTAGGCAAATCTTGGAGTAACGGAAATAATGACTGTTCAAAAGAAAACTAACATGCAGTCTATAAGGTGACAACTGGCCACCTCTCTATGTACTGTTACACATCGATGATGACACAGAGTAGGGGAATTCCAGCAGAAATTGGCAGGCGGCCTAGAGGGCTGGGAGGAGGAAACAAATAGTTAGGGATCAGATTGGCTTTAAGCCACTAACATACAAAGAACAAAAAAGAACAGAAGGAGAGCAAAGCTAACAAGAGCTAATGCACATAGTAGCTGAGGTAGTCACTTGGATGTCAAGTGGATTACCGAGGCACGCAGAGGCTGAGAGAGAGAGAGCTCAGAGAAGCCAGAGCCGAAGAGCGAAAGCCAAAGCTGAGAGCCAAGAGCCAGAACCAGAACCATAGCTAGAGGGCCGAGAGCTTCAAGAGCTAGGGATAAGTTGGTGTTCTAATTCCACTAAGTTCTATGTAAACCATTGGAGTTGAGCATGGAGCTTGTAAAAGAACTATTTCCATAATCCTAGAGAGCCTAGTTGAGTTGACTAGAGCTCAAGGAGACGTAGCCCAAGAGTTTTGGGTGAACTCCAGATTAAATTTGTTGTCTTATATGTGGTGTTCATTTGTTGCATTGTTCCATTGTTATATGTGTTATATCAACACCTAGACAGTTTTAAAACAAACATAAGCATACACCTTATTGTCAAGCACATTATTAATTCCGCATTGGTTAATCATAGTTGTCTTGGGAATAATTAAGCTTTGGAAGTGCGAGAGGTTCTTGTAATTTCACAAGAAGCCTTTAGTGCCCCATTTTCAGATCACATACTCAACCAAAGTCAGCCATTTTTCTCAATGGTCAATGATGGTCAACAAAACCTAACCATTGTCAACTAATAGTCAGTCATTACCAACAAGATAGCCATAGTTGACATATCCTTTAGTGAACATCACAATGATGTATAACATTTATGAACATTTCAATGTGATCCAGATTTAAACAGGAACACAATAAAATACAAAGATAACCATATACACAAAGATGTAGCGGAAATAATACTTCATTTCATTAATGGAAAATACTGAAATATGCTCACAATTGGAAATAGAAATAAACCAGCTAGGTCTATGGTAGCTTATCTCTGAGAAGAGATGTGTGGCTACATGCCTCTGAACTGTGTTACAATGAGGCTTGAAGGCCTATTTATTGGTGAGAAACAATGGAAAGACCCTTCACATTCCAAAACCTAACCCTGGAAGATGAAACGCCAAATTGTGGGCCCCGTTTTTGGGTAAGTTGGTACATCAACTTCCCGGGGTCATGAATTGGTCGTCTTATCTCCATTTGACGTGCATGATAGCCCGTTGGAAAGATATCTCCGAGGAATATGACGGAAAAGATGATTTTTAGATAGAAAAATCGTTGGCGGTAGATTTCCCAAAAAACTTTGTTTAGGGCCTCAAAACGGCTCCGGAAGTTTAGGACCCGAAAAACTGCTAAAAATAGTAAACTGTGCTATAATTAAGGAAACTAAAAGAACTGAAAGAAGCGCTAGAGGGGATCCACATGGAATTAGCGGGTGGCCACCAATATCCACCTGGATCACAATGTGACATATCCATTCATGAATGTAATGATTCAAAATAGATCAACCAAGACGTACAAAAAAATGTGACACGACCATGGTTGACAATATTTATGCCAACCTTAGAAAACTCTTAATGTCTACCATAAGCATCCTTCTTCATGCAAAATGTTGCATAACCCTTCAAGATTACCTTAATGCAACATAACCATTAAGGAACATCACAACATAACATAACTCTTCTTGCATGTCACAATGTGGCAAAATCCTTGACGAATTTTCACAATGCAACATAATCACTCATGAATGTAGTAGTTTGACATAATTCAGCCAAGAGTAACATCTCAATGTGACTTACATGTTGAGGAATGTTGTAATCCAACATAACCCTTGAGGAACATCGCAATGTGACATAATCCCTTATGTATGTCATAATGCAACATAACCATTTATGCATGTATCAATTCAAAATCAGTCAATAAAGATGTAGATTGTAATGCAATATAATCATGGTCATTCATATAGTCATTCATATTCAATATGGTCAAGCATAGCTAACTATGATCAAATAAACAGAACCCAAGAAAGGTCATGGTTGTCTATAGTCAAACATGGCCAGCCATAGTCAACAAAACATATTTACACATCAAGCATTGCTAACCAAACTCAACCATACTTAGCAACAATCAATCATGTCCAACCAAATTCAGCCATAGTAAACCATGTTCAACTAATGTCAACCATGGTAAAAATGATCAACCATGGTTAACCAAATGTATTAACATTGCATTGCAATATTTAATAAATAAATTTTGATGATAATAAAAACATAGAAATTTCCTCATTAAAAACATAAATATGACCTATCAGTTAATAAGGAGTTTCAATTAAAAGAATGTAAATAATTCAAAGTTCAGATAGAAATAAAGTTTATTAACTAAAGAAATAATAATAATTATTTCCTATCAATTAATGTTACAATGTGACATACCTTTGAAGTCAACCTTTCAATGCAACCATGGTCAACATTTCCAAGCTCTCAATGAGTTTTCTATAAAACTTAGAGACCCTTTTTTCTCCTTTTTATTTTGAATATCATTTCTTTTGGTTTGTATCTACCTTGGTCCATCCTTTGTTTTTGTTAAATAGACATGGACAGCGGAAACAAATAGGAAAGATAAAGCATGCATTGCTATTTTATTAACAAATTGATGTACATTTATAGTACAATATGGTGACCGTTGGGAATCACATCCCAAGGTCCCTTGGACTGCTTTGTCCATTCGGCTTCCACACTAACCCTTTAGGATTAGGTGTCCAACATTCCCCCCCTTAATCCGCAGGGTTATGTATGAGTCCAAGAAAAGAGCTGTAATACAAAATGTGCAATAATGCATGGCAGCACTAGGCTGAATGTGCTCTATGAAATGTTGGTAAAAAAGGGCGGTGGTTTAAGGATAGCCACCAACACTGGAACGCTTAGTGCAGTTCCCGGAACTCTTCCAAAACTGGCAAGAAGCTGAAGTCTTCTGCTAGAGGAAGTGATCCTATTGTTTTAAAGAGGGAAACCGTCAACCATAAAAGGGAGGTCTCACCCCGCATAAAAGGTAAAACTTCAACCTATAAAAGGGAAGTCTCAACCTGTGATGGTTTAAGGATGACCAACAACTCTGCAATGCTTAATGCAATTCCTGGAACTCT
>APFE030929455.1:3653-17449 GCA_000404065.3 Pinus taeda | reverse complement strand
TGTTCCCAAGGTTTGATGATGGGCTTGGGAAGTGCAGACTGAACTTTTGCATCTGCATGTACAACTGCTGCATTATTAACTTGCTGCTGATGGGTGGTTGTCTCAATGTTCTGAACAAAAACAGGTTCAGAAAGACTTCTCTATTTTAACTCTTCTTGCTGAAGTTGAGATTCCAACTGCAAAAATTCAATGTTTTCTTGTACATTTTTCAAACAGATTTAAATGTCTGCAACAACGGCTTTATCAATCATAATTGTATTGTCCATGGTAGAGTGTATTAGAGTATTCAATAATTCTAATACAATACCCATTCTATCCATGATCTCAGCTTATAGCCTGTAATGCTGTAAAAAGTTCCAAAATGTAACGCTGTCAACAAAATCAACTTGCTGTAACGATACTATGTAAAAAGGCTCTGAAAGTATGCCAAGTATGAAAATCAAAGTGCTGTAAACAAGAATGTAAACTGCCTGAAAACTGAAAATGTATAAACTAGCAACCATCCATCATCCTGAAAATAATCAAAAACCTTATTTTATTATGAGATGCCACCTTCCTCTTGTCACTACTCTACTTGCTAATTTTTTCTCAGCGTGCTGATCACGATGAACCTGTGATGTTGACTTGGTCCTTTACAATTTACTTGCAACAATCTTGATCCTTTTTCTTTGGAAACTTTACTTTCTTTCAGTGATTGACCTTTTTCAATATTCACTTAGCCCCAACAGAGTTCGTAAACTTGCCGGCTAAGTACACCGTGTTTTGGGAAGAAATGTTCTTGTAGGACGTTTGAATTATAAATCCAAAAAGAATTCCATTGTTTGAATTATAAAATCATCTTCATAATTGTCATTTGATCTGTGACAACTTCAATTACAGCTCGGACAAGGAAAAAGAACACTCATATACAAGCTCGAACTTGCAGCAATCTTAGAATCTATGATAGAAAATAGAACTCGGACCTGTATTAGTCATAGTAAAAAGGAATAGAATCTCCTTTTTTTTGAAGTTGTCATCATCATTGAATTGTGGAGGCATTCCTTTTTTTTTTCGGTGAAGTCCAACCATTTGAGGCTTAGACCTATCACATAAATATCGAAAGCACTGTCTTGATTTTAGGGATAATTTCTGAAGCTTGGATCTATTTTTTTTTGGCTCGGTCTAGATGTAGAAGGAATTTCGGTCAAATTGAAATCTCCATTGCTCTTACCCCAAGCTGTCACCACGCTTCCGCTGCGCATCAGCGCGGGTCTGAAAGGTCATGCGTTCAAAGTTTACGTTATCCACAGTTGAGCATGCTTCACACTTCACTACATTTAGTGCTGCCTTTTCAAGTTATATTACCATTTCACACGTTGTCCACAACAATACTACTACGTCCCACGCTCTCCACCTGCGTTCCTCCACTAGCAGCGTCGTATGCTATCTTCTGTTGACACCATGTTACCCACAACAATAATGCTGTGAACCCTTCTAACAAATCAAAATCACCGTTCAACGCTTCCACAACAACGCTGCCCTCTCACATTTGTGTGCTATCAATGGCAATTTTGTGGCCTCCTATGTTGATGCATCAAAGGTTGTGTCCTCTAGCCTTAAACCTTTGTTCTGCTCCAGAACCCGTGGGTTGCCTCAGGAGAATGATAGGAGTATTTTCGCACAGGATTAACCTCAAAAGGTTTCACTGTGCCTTAGAAAGTTCGGGTTTCCTGAAGAAAGCAGGTCCTCAATAATTTATCGACAGAACCGGCCCTCAATGAAGTTCATTCATTAACCATAACGATTTGAACCCCTTGCATGTGCCTGATTAGGTAAATCCCACGTTGATTCAACTTCTTTTCATTTTACACCGATTGTGTTACAGTCCAAAAGGAACACGAAAATATTTGAATGTTGGTTTCGTTGGTGGTTTTCCTAAAGTTTCCAGAGAGAGCTTCTATCCCATTTGCAGTAGTAAACAACCCAGATCAACAGCTACGAACCGCTTCTGGCACTGAAACGGTCCAAACTACAGAATGTTGAACTGACAAAATCGCTTATAATTCCAATCATGGGTTTTCACAAACCGATTATAAATCGAGATTGGGATCATAAATAAATGAATTGCTCAACCTAATCTGCCCTGCCAGTAACGGCCACTTCAAATCGAAATGAAAGTATCGCATTAACAGTGAATACATGCGTGGAAGGACAGAGGAAAAGCAGCGCTGGAAGGACAGAGTGCATGCAGGCAGCTAATTATATGGAGGAGCAGGTATGCAGCTTCAGGTGTGCAGCTTCAGGTATGCAGCTTCAGGTGTGGGACAGAGGAGCAGGTATGCAGGCAGGACAGATTTAAACAGGCCAGCACTATTCAAGGCAACTACACAGGCCACACATCATGGCTCGGATACCATGTTAAACAGACATGGACAACGGAAACAAATAGGAAAGATAAAGCATACATTGCTATTTTATTAACAAATTGATGTACATTTATAGTATAATATGGTGACAGTTGGGATTCACATCCCAAGGTCCCTTGGCCTACTTTGTCCATTCGGCTTCCACGCTAACCCTTTAGGATTAGGTGTCCAACAGTTTTCAACCTTGATCATTCTCTTGAAATGGATAAGTCATATCCTTCATGTTTCCTTCCTTTAATACTGCTTGGTTCACTTCCAATATGTTCATCACTATGTGATATAACCATTTCCTACCATGGTCATGCAACATATTCAATATGGTCAACCATGGTTAGCCATGGTAATGCATCATATTCAATACAGTAAACCATAGCCAAACATGTTGAGTCCTATGTAATTCCCCAAAGTTTTGAGAAAAACTTAGGGACCCTCTTTTTGTTTATAGTTTGAAAATGCTTTCTTTTGGATCTATATTGATCTTGGCTCATCACTTACATCCCAATCACTCTTTGAAAATGGATAAGTCAAATACAGCCTTCATGTTTTACTTACTTGATTAAGACTTAGTTTCATTCAATTTCATGTCTTAGTTTCAAACACTTACTCTTTCCTTGATTGATTTTAGTTTTTCAAATTAATCCAAATTACAAAATTGGGCCCCTTTTCTTCCTTTGATTACTAAACACCTTCCCGATTTCAAAATCAGGTAATTGTTAAAAGTATCATTTTAGGCTTTTCATTTTTTGTGTCAAAGTTTGAACACTTTTGAACATTTACCCCTTTTGATTTATAACTTACCTTCAAACTTCACTATAATTTTTGGAATGAGCCTAATTTCCAAATGAGACAACTTTTTCTTTCTTGATTGCTAAATTACTTCTCAATTTGAAAATTGACACTAATTTCCTACTTGGAGTCACAATATTAAAATACAAAATTTAGGTTTTTGTTCATTTTAAAGCCAAAATGTGATTTTTTTTATCACACCACATTTAACCTTTTTTCATTTCTTCTCAAATTTCTCTCCAACTCATAAATTGACTTTGATTTTAAATTAGGTCAATACTTGTTTTAGTAATCATAGTCCATCCCAATTTTTTAATCTAACTCAATTATTAAATCATGTCTCCTATCAACTTCTTTCTCTCAAACTTTTAAATCTTACTTTTAATCTTATTCAAACTCTTGTTGAAGTACCTTGAACCAATTTGTCAGATCTTTCATACTCCAACATTTATGTGGATAGGTCCTAATTTGAGATCAACCTATATCCCCAAATCAAGACTCCTACCACCAATCAAATGTTTTAAACTTGGGTTTTTCTATTGAACTTTAAAAATCCTTGTCAACTGCCGCGAGACCCGTCGCCAAACCTAACCACTTGGCCCCACTCTTAATCCTAATTCATAATAAACCTAATTTGGTCACAAACCTTGATTGCCAAATCAAGGCATCCCTTGTCTAGTTCACCTATTCTTCAAGCTTGGTTTGATAGTTATCCCTAATTACGAAATCAAGGACTTCCTCCTCAAAACTTTGTGTGTGTGGGTCACAATTTCTTGATCAATCATAACTTCCAAATCAAGCCTCATCCATTTTTTAATTTCCAAATTTCCTTCCTGATCTCAAGCTCATGCCCTTTTCATCTAGTTGTTGATAGCCTCACAGATCTTGAGATCAAGCCCGTGTCATGTAGTGGTTGAATGCCCTCCCAATCTCAAAATTAGCCCCTATTTTCAAATTAAATTCATAATTATCAAAAGTTTGATTTCAAGTTGACATTTTAAAGCCAAATTTTAATGTTTTGTAGGCTTTATTCCTTCACCTTTTGACGTTCCTTTTGAACTTATCTCTAATTTTGAGATTATATCAATTATCAAATGGAGCCCCTTTTGTTCTTTTAATAATTGAGTTCTTTCTTAATCTCTAGAATGGGCCCAATTGTGGCTCCTGTCAACTCATTGTCGAACATTTATTTTTCCCAACATTTAAACTTGTCCAAAATCTTGCAAAAATATTTTTAAAGCTCAATTTCAAAATTAGTCTAATTCTTTAATAAAAAATTCCCTTTAATGGCTCGCCTCTCAATTGGTGTAAGAGCCAAGTATGAAATCAAAGTTGCCCTTCACCAACCCACCCACCTTTTTCTTTGCCTTAATTGGTTGATCCAATCACATTACCAAGCCTATATGTTTTCTACTACTTTCTCTTTTGCTTTGTTTAAATATAGCAACATTTTTAATACTAATAAGATCATTATTTATGAATTGTATTTATTAATGAAACTTCATTCCATATTAAAATATTTTTTAACATTTTAAAGAATAATATGAAAATCAAATTTTAAAATAATACCTTTTTAATAGTAATTAATATTTTTGTTAATAAAATAATATGTAATGTTATGAAAAACTACAAAATGACAATAATAATAAGTGTTCTAAAAGATGAGATGAAATGTTGTAATGTATAATTATTATTATATGGAGAGGTATTCGCCAGCCCAATATGGTAGAGATATTATAATGGAATGTCTCATTCAACATTTTCACTTTGTCAAATTACATAAAAATAAAAATGAAAATAATTAAAAAAGTAATAATTATAATGATAAATAAACATTTACTCTGTCAAACACATATAGACTAAAAATCAAATAAAAAACATAAAATTAATAATTAATTTAATTATAATTAATAATAAAACCAATCTGGATCCATCTTATGGATCAAAATGCTAAGAGAGATCAAACGAAAAGAATTTTGTATCTCAAGAGATTTAAAATATAATTTCATGGAAATTGTTAAAATTATTTTTTTATTATCTTTTACAGTTTTTTTAAATATAATATAATTTCATTTATTAATTAAATAAATTTTAAACATAATTTAAAGTAAGGATTAAATGTTTTGTAGTGAGTATTCTTATTATTTTTATTTATTTTTTATTTTTTATAATAAGTGTATAAAAATAGAGTAGAAGTATTTTAAGTGTTGAAATTTTAAGAGATTGTCTTTCAAATTAATCACACCATTCTTTATTTTGTGGTCAACTTTTTGAACCACCTAATGCGGTTCAAAAACATCTACCAAATAATAAATGATGTGATTAATCCAAAAGACAATATTTTAAACAATATAAATCACAAAAGTCTCATATCATAAATTGAAATTTTAAGTTTTGTTTACTAATATAACATAAAGTGTTTAAAATTATAATTTTAAATTATTGATTATATATAACTTAAATCTTTCAATAAATATATTTATACATTAAAAAAATATAATTAAATGATAAAAAATAATATATTACTAAAATTCATATCATTTAATTTCAATTAAAAATATAACATTTAAAATGTATCCATTAATTCATTATTAATTGAAAATATTAAAATAAATATTTTCGCTAGTTTTATAAAGTTTTGCTTTAATTATTGTTTTCCCCTCTCTATAATAATAATAGACTTACATCTAATTTAACCATGTTTCACTATTAATTGAAAATGTTAAATAAGTATGTTCACTAGTTTTATAAAGTTTTGCTTTATTATTATTTTTCTATTTTTATAATAATAAGTAGTTTAGATTTATCTTAATTATATATCTACAAAGATCAAATTTCATTGCATTTTAAAAGAAGTTTATATCTTGATAGTTTTGATCCCTTTTGGCACTTGGTAGGTCCGGAGTTATGATGGATCAAGGCTGATTTAATTTCTCTCTTCAAATAGGCTATATTCCACATGAATACCATGGGTTACCATAAACCTAGAAACCAAAAGCTAGGGGTAACTTAACAAAGCCAAGTTTACCTTAATTTTAGTTTGAAGTTATATTTATTTTAACATAGTGCTATTTTTATTTTTATTTATTTTGATAGAATCAAAATGTCTACAAGACATTACAACATCTTTACCATACTATGTGCCTCTTAATGCAATAACAAGACCACTCGTGAGTGACATTAATTGAAAATATTAAAATACATACTTTCACTTGTTTTATAAAGCTCTATTTTATTATTGTTGTTCCTTCCCTATAATAACAATTAGCTTATATCTATCCTAACTCCATATCTACTAATATAAAATCTCTTTTCACTCTAAAAGTAGTTTGTGTTTCAAGATATTTGATCCCTCTAAGCACTTGGTAGATACAGAGTTAAGGTGGAACTAGCCTCATTTAATTTCCCCCTTTAAATAGGCTATATTCCATATGAATACCATGGGTTATCATAAACCTAGAAATAAAAAATTCGTAGTCTAATGAGGCCACAATTTCACTTGGAAAATAGTGGAAATTTTGGAAAGATTTTTAAACAATCTTGTAGAAAATTTTGGAAATCCTCGTTACATTTGTTAAGATTTTGGATTTTGGGTGCCCCAGGGGTCCTTGATGGTGTTTAATCCATTTCCACCATCAAAAAATGATTCAAACACTTCCAATATTGGATTTTTTGAATAGGCTATATTCCATATGAATACCATGGGTTATCATAAACCTAGAAATAAAAAATTCGTAGTCTAATGAGGCCACAATTACACTCGGAAAATAGTGGAAATTTTGGCAAGATTTTGAAACAATCTTGTAGAAATTTTTCGAAATCCTCGTTACATTTTTTAAGATTTTGGATTTTGGGTGCCCCAAGGGTCCTTGATGGCGTTTAATCCATTTCCACCATCAAAAAAAGATTCAAACACTTCCAAGATTGGATTTTTTGAGATTCGTTTCATCGGATTCTGGTGAAAATTTCATCATTTGGGTGAAATTGTAACCTTGGTAGACCACTGCAATTAAAGACTATGGGTAATTTGACCAAGTCACATTTACCTTAATTTTTGTTTGAAGTTATCTTTAAATTAATATAGCGTTGTTTTTTTTTTTTTTTTAGGATAAAATGTTTACATGGCATTACAACATCTCTACCATACTGCGCACCTCTTGACGCAATAACAAGATCACTAGTGAGTGACACAATTCTTTAACCATGAAACAACTCGTCATAACTCAATTCTGAAACCAACAGTAGGGACAACCATCATTGACTGCTATATGCAAATGTAGGTTGAATCATCATTTTTATTCAAAGGAGAAGCACGCCACTTGTAATTACTCGTTAGTGGTCCGTAAGGGGGCAAGCATTCAATCTTGCTAGATGTCTCTTTGTATTAGGCCATTAACTTATTTCTTAATTTCTGAAGAAGGCAAATCATAGCCAAGTAGAAGCAATTTAAAGACATACTTGAGACCCTCGTGAGTGACACAATTTTTTCCCCAAAGAGAAATCGTAACTTTCATTATGTTAAATATTAAAAACTACATATTGTAGATGCTGCATATAACACATATGTCAAAAATAGTGGCCTAGACACAACTGTAGAGAGCCTACTAAAACCATAAAAGGTATTGTGATGCTGATATACAAAACAGAAATGTACATACATAGGTCTATAAACTAACATAAAAAAGCAAAATAGTTGCTATGAAATATCCATCGAAGATTTGTGTATCATCAGGACATAGGAGCCCCCTGTGGATGTTGTTCCATGAAAGGCCTATGATAATACTGGTAAAATTCATTTCCATGATGTTCCTATATCAACCAACTATCAAGAGGTTGTTGCGCATCTTTCTTGGAAAGGTTTTTGGAAAGCTAGTTCCTCTCCCTATAGATGTGTTGATAAGAAATATAGCCAAGACGAGATTTAATAGCATATATTTCTTCCAATAAATTTCTGAGTGTGTGCACGAGACATTCAGCATGTAGATTGAACCAATTGATAACAAGTTTGGAGTCACCAAATATCTGAAGTTGTTGGCATCCCTTCTCAAAAGATAAAATAAGGAGGAGACTGAGCCTATTGAGTTCAGAATAATTGTTTGTTCCTCTCCCTAAACACATACTCATTTTAAAGTAATGGTCATCTCTGAGATATAAGACGATCCAACCACCACAACCTTGTTGTTGAGCTAAACCATCAAAATAAGCCCAGGGTATAGATTTATCGATGGTTTTAGCAACAATATTCCTTCTTAGTTGATTGGTGTCATCATTCAGGATCAAACCATGCATAGCCATAATATGAGATAATGATAATTGCCAATCGAATGCCTTGTCTTAGAAAATGAGTCTATTCTGAACAATCCATATACTCCAACCTACTAGCAGGGGAAGGTTACGAAGCTTTGAAGGGTGGACCCGATTCCACAAGGATTCCCAAGCGTAGCAAATAGAGTCTCCCACCTATCTATATGGAATTGCCAAAGTTTGATATATCTTATTCCATAATTGAGTCACAACCTCACATTGCAGAAATAAATGATCAATACTTTATGAATAACATCTACAGAGAATGCACCAAGTGGGACCTTGGAAGGAGCAATGTTGTAGCATATCCCCTGTAGGGGCTTCGTTGCAACGCAAACACCACATAAACAACTTGGCTCTCGGAGGGCTTTTTAACTTTCACAGCGGACGCCACCACCAAAAAATATTTTGAGGTTCATGATCTGTGTATACAAAGGGATATATTGCTTTTGGGGAGTAATTACCATGATGAGATATGGCCCAAACTAATTCATCCTCCCTGTCCTGAATCTGAATATAAGATTCCAAGAGTGCATTTGTATAACTAGACCATTCCTAATGCCATCTATCTGGGATCCCCAAGTTCAATGGAGATTTCCAAGCTTGACAAAAAATGGTAGAATTGTCAGAATCCGCGATCTGGTTTAGTGTCCTTATCCGAGTTGTATCCAGATGGTGAATAAGTTCAAGCGAAAGAAAATGAGCATTTCTAGACCAAGCATCCGTCCTGATGTGAACCTTGGTGCTCGCTCCAACTTTCCAAGCTAGCCCAGAATGGATGTATTCCAGAGAATTCAAAACTTCTCACCAAATCGTTGATATACCTGTTCATATTCGAGCTGGGGCTCTTGATCCAATCATCAATACACTCAGGGTGAATATACTTTTTCGTGACCACTTCCATCCAAAGAGTTTTTATGAGTGACATAGTTATCTCTTCGCTCATGAATAATTGTTTTGATTTATTATATTTTTATTTTGTTTGCCAAATTAACAGAATCTTGAGATGAATGTACCCTCAACATTTAACTTGAGAAAGTATGATCCAAATACATCTAAACCATACAAATCACTAAACTAGATTTTTACCCATAAATACCTTAACAATACACCCATCACAATTTATTATAATTTTAAATAATTTAAAGTTTTTCTTTCAATAACGCATCGCTATGATATATTTATATGATGAGACTCGTTGCAACAACATAGCGTAAATTTTTTTAGCGTAGTCTAACGAGGTGGAGGAGTTGCATGAAAGTTATGGAAATTCCAGTCATATTTAGAGAAAATATGGCAAAGAATTTTGTAAATACAAGTTATAGCTCTTAAATTTCAAAATTTTAAGTGTCTTAAAGGTTTTTGATGGCGCTGAATCCATTTCCACCATCAAAAACACAATTCAAACACTACCTCTACAAGAGCTTTTGAAATATTTTTACCCACATTCCCGCCACTTTTAATTGTTCAGGGAATTCCTCTGACTCGTTTGACTACTTTATATAACGTTGTGGACCGTAAAATAATTCAGATACTTATATAATGATGTGGACCGTACAATAATTCAGATATGTCATTGTTAACAAATTACACTCCAAAACAAAGACTACGCATTTCTGATTAATAACTGAGAAAAAACACCATTTATTGCTAATTAATTATTGATTTATGCTAGTGGATTTATCGATCCAGATATTTTGTTCCCGTTTGTCGCTTACCGGAGGAGGATATTCCGTCGGAAAAAAAACGTGAGCTACTGCACTATAAATTTATGCGAAAGCCTGGTGTGGAGAGATGAAATGCTCTGTCGATCATTCTCGAAGTGACGCAGAGGTATCTGGAGTGCCTCTTGTGTGGCCCCAAATTTCATGGAACACAAGATTTGATGGGTTCTTTGGAAATCCTCAAAACGGCTCTTTATCAGACTACCGCATTCCCCGAGCTGAGGAGACAGAAGTTTTCAACAGTGGTACCTCTGGCTCGCAGAAACTCTACATGTTCGCGTGGTTGGTGTGTATGAAGGGGCGTTGTTGGAAAAACTCGTTCAAAATGATTTGCAATAACTGGAAAGTCATTTATTTGTTTGATGCTGTGATTTGGTCAGTTTTGTTTGATGTTGTGATTTGGTCAGTTTTACGGACTGTCAGCGGATAAATTTTAAACAAAATCGTTAATGGCGTAGAGTTATCTGCTTTGTATATTATTTTGATAAGCGATTATTTCCAATGACGCCCATTCCATATATAACAACCAGGCCAACTTGTAAAGTTTCAGTGAACCAAGTAGTGTTCAGATTTAACATGTTTCAGTGAACCAAGTAATGTTTAGATTTACCATTAATGGAGGCAGAAGTTCGAAACGTGGTACTTCGACGTATGATGAGCTCTCAAACAGGGCTTAGGGTGTAAGGCTAAGAAAAATGTTTTATATATAGGTGGGTTTTTCTACTTTTCATTTATGTTTTCTGGTATTTTTTTGTTGGAAATTAGATTTCACAGAGTTATCAAGGTAAAATTGCTATCTCATTTATCAAGAGATGTGATTTAAAGGTTTTAGTTTTCCTTTATTTGGAGAATCCTCTCGTTTACTTGGAGAGGTGAGTTAAGGTTTTAAACTTCTCTGAATAGATCCAGAATGTTAATTAGGGTTTTGATAGTCAAGGTAGTTTTTTCACTTTTCAAGCATTTAGGGTTTTGACAGCGAGGTGCCTTTTCCACTTTTCAAGCATTTAGGGTTTTGATACCCAAGTGGGTTTTCCACTTCTCAAGCATTTAGGGTTTTGATAGTGAGGTGGTTTTACTACTTTTCAATCAACTTTTTTATTTAAGGTTGAAATTGCAAATCTAAACTTTTCAAGCAATTTTTTGTTTATTTTTTATTTAAGGTTGAAATTGCAAATGTCAATTTTTTAAGGTTGGAATTGCAAATCTCAATTTCTGTCCGAGGGAAATTACATTTTTATTCATTCAGAGTTGATCTACAAGTAATTAAAATCTCTGAACCAACCTATTATGTCAATATTTCGATCCGAACAAATTGTTCAAATTACAAATGGTTTTTTGGGCTGAATTCCAACAAAAACTAGGCATTTTAGCATTTAGATGATGCTGATGAATTACAACGTTCCGAAAAATTTGAGGACTAGTGAGAAGGTATTCCCTGAGCCATGCCCCTCATGGCGGCAGCAATGATGAAAAACAAATGTACCTGACTGCAATTCGTCTTCTTGTCTAATGAAAAATGCAGATACTACTTTCCTTTGTGTTCATGCGTAAGTAATATATGATCCTGTGATTGTTTTTTTATTATTTTATGTATCCAACAATAGAGAAATAATGTGGATAAACTGGTGAAATAATAATAGAAGATTAATTGATTGCAGGCAGAGTTTCTGATTTTCAGGTTTCATAAAGATTTTAATGTTAGGAATAAATTTATTAATGTTAAAAGAATAACATAGGATTAATTGATTGCTGGTAGGGTTTCTGATTTTCAGCTTAGAATAGATAGCTACATCGAAGTTTGGTCTTCTTGGACTATCCGTTCAGGAATGTGAAGTTTTTTTAAAATCAAAACATATATTGCTCTTCCGAGCGGGGGGCTAATCCAAGTGCACGCATACAGGCCTTGTTAGGGAAAAATTTAGGGACCCGTCGGATCGAACTTTGCAAAACCATCAAGGTTGTCAGAACGAAGGTATGGAGGGTTAAACTTCATTAGAGAATGGTGGTGTCTAAGCATCTTGTGGTAGATTCATAAATGCCCCTGAAGAAGTTGTTGCATTTGAAACAAGTGTTCCAGAACCAATGACCTCTGTGCTCTGCAAAGACATTTAATATTTGGAGTAGTTTTTTAAATGTTATATTTCAGAGTTTTTGGTGGATTTCTGATTCTGCAAAGAAAAGTGTGACCAAATTTTGATTTGTATTGTTTAAACTAATTTTTTGATTACATATTTAAATTCTACAGCATCAAAAACTACTAAACAGTCAGATTGTAAAAAAATCACTTATCAAACCTGTGATTTCAATAAATCTTTTCAAATTTTAAACAAATTAAATTGAAAAACTTTCCCACTACTCTTTTAATATTCAGCTTACAAATGCTTAGACGCTTTTAATATTCTGCCTGCTTACACACAGCCTGTGGAGAAGAGGGGCTTCAGCCATGTGATGCATTTCAGCCATAGTAAGACGGATACTGAGCGTCGAGACTCCAAAGGCTTACACACAGCCTGTGGAGGAGAGGGGCTTGGGCCATGTGATGCCTTTCAGCCAGGACGGATCCTGATCCTCGATACTCCAAATGTGTGAGGTCATTTAATGATCTATTTAGTTTAAAGATTGTGTTATTTTAGTCTAATCAAGCAGAGGAGTTGTCTAGAAAGTTATGGAAATTTTGGAAATTTTAGTCATATTTAGAGAAAATTGGGTAGTGATTTTTGTAAATCCAAGTTACAATTTTTAAACTTCAAAATTTTAGGTGTCTTAAATGTTTTTGATATTGCTAAATCTATTCCACCATCAAAAACATGATTCAAATGCTGCCTTTACAAGATTTTTTGAAATTTTTTTGCCCAGATTCTGACCACTTTTGACCGTTTAAACAATTCCTCTGGCTAAGTAAACTACTCCATTTTACTCCATTTTAATCATCGACAAGGTCATTTGAAATTTCTTTATTGGAGAAAATTACGAAAGGAAATGGTTTTCATTAATGTCTTCGCGGTGGTTTGTACTCAAGAGGATTAGTTTTCAGATCTTGCTTTCTTCTCATCAGAATAACGTAGAGGGAACGTTATAACACTTGAAAAGCATATAAACCCATCTTTATAGCTTGTTAGATACAAAATCAATTTATTTTTTTTGCTGGTATTGGTCTCTATCATGTTTTTACTTTTCTAAGTTGATCTTAGTTTATCTGTTTGTATCAAATGGTTGATGGGCGATTTTTTCCCTGGGTGTGATGATTTGAATTTTGTATAATCCGTTATACAAAAGTGATCTTTTTCCCTGGTGTGATGTTTTTTATTTTGTATAATCCATGTTTTCTTTTTGAGATAATTGTCTTTATTTCTGTTAGTTAATATTTATATGTTTAGCTTTCTCTTTCGGGTATGTTTCTCAGCAGATATCCCTTCTCTATATGATTATTTTTGTAAAATGCTCTAAGCCAATAATGTAGGTTTTAACCCCGTACAGAAATTACCTGCATACGAATTCTAAATCACGGGAAAAATAAAAATGCGAGAGCATAACACATAAAACACATATACACAGAGATTTCCCACTGGATCTCAAA
>APFE030929444.1:0-15345 GCA_000404065.3 Pinus taeda | reverse complement strand
AAAATATGAAAAAATAAAGAACGGTGAAATAACACTCATAAGCCACAAATAAACACAAGATATAATCTAGGAAACCATTTCAAGAAAAAACCTAGCTACAAGGTAAGGCCACTCTGCTCTCTTTCTCTAAATGGAAATGGATGCAAGTACAAAGAAGTGAAGCATGTGGCTTGTGGGCTATTATAGTGCACAAACTCTCTATGCTTTTTCTCTTCCTATCCTCTATCGTCTACTCTACTCATATATGGAACAAAATGCACTTGAATAGAATAGAACCGCTTTTCCTCCTAGTGACTCTGTTATAACATAGCTCGATAGCTTACTAATGATTAACTTTGACTCCTTCAACTCATAACTAGAGTCATAATATCAACTCTTCTAGAGTTTTCTTCATCATGATCATGTGGCTAGCCCATTTTCCACGAATAATGGGTTATAATGTGGCATCCTCTCAAATTATGGCGCTTAATTTCGATAGGTCAACTTTTGTGAGGCATAACCTTCTCATTCAAGCTCTAATTGAGGTGATTCCAATTCCATTATTAGAAGATATCAATATGTATATTATGGAACCTGGGTCCATATTAAGGTTTGGAACAAAAAATGTGTTTATTTGTGGCCTCAATATGGCTCCTCAAGTTTTTTACCTAAAATTTTCTAAACCATTGGAAAAAATAGTCTTGCTTGCTAATTCCTCCATTTTTGTCCACTCTGAAAGTATCAAGATGGATGAAAAATAAGATACTGATACAATCCAAATCATACCTCCCCATTTTGAGAGGCCTTTAATCCCCAAAAGATTCAATTAAATGAGGCAAGGAAATTTTTCCTTCACCTTCTCTCGGGTGTACCATTTAGCCTTCCCTGGAAACTACCTTTTCAACCCAGTTTTCCAAACATCATGTTTCTCTCATCTTGTAGTGCTAGACCTCTTCTACAAAATTGTATCTTCTATCAAATTTGTCGAAGCATCTAGTGCTAAACCCTCTGTACAAGGGAAGACTTATTCCTCTTCATGGTCTAGCATGAAGGGCTCATAGAGTTTCAGATTCTCCACAATCACCATTGAGTAAATCTGCAAGTATGGGGGTACATTGAGTTTATAGGAATTCTCTCTAACATTTTCCAGTATCTCAAAGGGACCATATCACAGAGCCTTGATTTTCTTACCATGACATTATAGCTATTATAACATCTTTTTCCTCACTTATCATCAGATGCATGTATTGGTCAGGGAGATATCCCTTTCCCTATAGAGACATAACATTATCTTAAAAATGCATTTTTCAAATTCCATACATGACTTTCCCAAATTAAAAACGTGTATGTACATGGGTCTTCCTAAAGCTTCCCAAGCATGATTTTTTTAAATATGAAAAAATACATAACTCAAATATTTTTCGGGTGGGGTTAACGGATTAGACCAAAAGCCCAACTACAAGATCATGTAGCATAACCAACCCAACCAATCTATGGTCATATAAATACATACCTTGGGTTTCCCTTACGATCATCATTATACTTGACATCCATACTCTACCAAAATTTTCCCCATATTAGGTTTGTTGTTATTATGCTTCACACTTCATTACCTCTAGGAAACCCTAATTTCCTTGTTGTGGTGTTGATAATCCCTATCTCACATCCATATTGCTACTATTAGAGAAGACACCTTTAATGACCTCGAAATGAATGATCTAGAGGAAGGTTCCATCAATGTTGATAGCAAGGATAGGTGATGTTGTAACTACCTTACTATAGCTACTTTCAATAAAAATAAACTCATATTCCATCCCATGTCTATTGTATATCTCTCATTTTTATGATCGCTTAATGGAACTGATTATGGACTAAAATGATATATATGTTTGAATACTTTGAATTCTTTGTTATGCTCTTTGTTTCTTGATTGTGTTGCAAGTTTTCAACTTTGGAGCAATAGATTAGGGTTTGGAACATGCGGTATCTACATCAAACATAGGACCCACCTATGAGTGCGTGTCACCTACTTTGTGAATTTGAAGTGATTTTCACGGATTTTTTTTGTAAGTTAGCACCCATGGGGGATTTGAACCGGTGACATATTGTAAGGAGTGCCTTAACAATGCACCCATTCACCATCAATCCAAAGCCCCATCGGAAATCATTTTCATGTTTGTTTGAAATTTTTTATTAAATTTTTTCTTCCACTCTGTCAGGGCTATCAACCTTATCCCTATGGAAATCTTCACATAATAGTAGCCTCTCCTTGTTCAATTGTAACCATACTTTGTCTCCCACCATAAACAACTTCTCTATTCTGTGTTGATCATGTTGATATAGATTGGATAAGTATACCATTTCTCATCCATTTTGATGCTTTTAGAGTGAAAAAGTGGAGGATTCAACTCACAAGACCATTTTTACCGATGGGACCTAGTTTGGAAAATTCAAGTTTGAAACCTTTTTGGAACATCTCAAGGCATTTGTTAGAAAATTATATATTATAGAGCAATGGAACACATAAAATATATTGCATAAATATAAACATAGAAAACACATAAAACAAGAGAAACACAGATATATGTGGTTCACCCAGTTTGAGCTATGTCCACGGAGAAACAACCAGTCCTTCCTTTCATATTCTCCAGCAAAATGAAGATATACAACCTACAACAAATCCAATGTAATTCCCTCTTCTCTCTCACACAATCTACTCTCTCTTTCTCTCTCAGAATACAGATGTACATAGATGCAATACAATTCCCTTATATATAACAAGGGGTTGCCTTCTAGGGCAAAAAACCCTAAATTAAACATAACTTCTACCATCAGATCTCTGCCTAATGAACGGCCCAGATTGACTATGAAATTACAACATCTTACAAGGAAATTTTACATCTATTTTTAGCTTCAGGGGTGCTGCCCCCGATCCCCCGTCGGGGGGGCTCCCAAATATCACAATCACCCCCCCTAGACCCCCCTTGCAGTGCAAATATTATGGGCAACGTCTCTGCCACATTACAAACTAGGGTCCAATGCGATGATACCTCTGAATAAAGAAAATAATCAGGATCTACACCCAACAGCATTAAATGACATTTTATGGGGTGAAGATTTGTTGCTTTAGTGCCATACCTTCTTTTCCTATTCTACACACATAGACCTTTCCAATAGCAAAAGAACTTCTCGATTGGAGTATGTATGCGAAAGGTATTCCACTCAGAAGTCGACCTTCTTGTTTTGGCCACCATAATTCGAGAGGATGTTAGGTCAACCCCCATTATTCATGGAAAATAAGATAGTCAAATGATAATGATGAATAATACTCTAGAAGATTCCATAGTATAACTCAAGTTAAGAGTTGAAGGAGTCAAACCTAACCACTAGTTAGCTATGGGGTTGCGTTATAACCAAGCCACTAGGAGGAAAAGGGGTTCCATCCTTTTCTAGTGTATCTTGTTCCATAGATGAGAAAAGTTGTTGAGAGGGAAAGGGAGAAACCACATAGAAAGGATTTTTTCATTATAGTAGCCCATGGGCCACTTGCCATATTTCTTTGTACTTGCATCTATTTTATAGTAAGAGAAAGAAAGTAGAGTGGCCTCAACTTCTAGCTAGTTTTTCTCCCAAAAGGGTTTCCCAGGATATGTCTTGTGTCAATCATGGTTTGTGAGTTTTTATTTCATTATCCTCTTATTTATACATAATTATAATTTGCATGAATAGAAAATAAATAGTAATTTATAGATCCAAAAATTTAAAGAGAAATAAGCCCTCATAGCATAGATTTTGGATTTTAAATATAATCTATCAAACATGTGACGAAATGTCCAGTGGAATATCCACGATAGTTTACAGATCATATTGGTATCAAAGTAGGTTTTTGTGGGTATATTTTAGATATTTTTAGGGAAACTAGTTCAACAAAGTCAAAAACTCATAAAACCCTAGTCATATCTGACATTTCTGTGAGTAACCTTTGTGATCCTGCAAAGGAGAGATTTTCATGGTTGGAAGCACAAGTTGCAGATATAAGTTGTAATGTGAATCTCCTCATGGCATCCCTAACCAATAAGCTCAGACCATTTGGAGAAGATGGGGGTTCTAACATAGAAGTACGATCAAAGCGGATGTCAGGAGATCCGAAATAAATAGAGAATGAGCCAAAGAAATGACACAAAAATATCAACCTAGTTTGAGTCTCGTAAACCATCACAGTCCCTATTCAAAATGGAAAATATCAAGGCATACCAAGATGAGATCGACACTCTAAAGCTAAATCATTAGTTGTAACAATTAGAATTTTATTTCAATGTTATTCTTATAGAGGAAGAACATAATATTTCATTTGTGTGATTGAAATTAGAAGGCCATGCCCTGACTTGGTGGGAAAGACACACTTATACCTTAAGGTTGAAGGGAGATCCTCCAGTGACTAAGTGAGGGGACTTTAAAACCCTCATTAAGTTGAAATTTTACCCTATTGAGTATAAAGAGGACTAGTGGACCTGGTGGCACTACTTTAGGCATAAGCCGGGGCATAGTATACAAGAGTACACCATAGAGTTCAAAAAGATGGCCATAATGTGGGGTATCTCCCCAAAGAACCCAAATGTACTCCTCAAGTATTTGGAGTGTCTACAAAGCCATTTGGAGAATCAAGTGATGTTTTTCAAGCTCATATTAGTGGACAAGTCTTGTGTATAGAAACATTGCCTAGAGAACATAGGCCTAAAGAAAAGGAAATCAAGTGAATCAAAGTAAAAGGAGCACCAAGACACTTTTAAGGAAGGGAAGAAGAAGTGGAAGGGGGAGGGGGGAAGATAAAAAGATGGTATCCACAACACACGAATGAAAATATCTCAAGAACTGCTACAACCATTGTAACATTGAAGGTCATGTAAAGGAGAAGTGTTAAAAGGCGCATCCAAAGGTTAACCCAAAGAACAAAAATAAATATGCAAAGAAGAAGAATCTCATGTCCATCGGTTCAAGTAACCAAGTTAAACGCAACTCAGATGTGGATGAGAAGATCGTATGTACATCAGTGCAGAAGGAGGTGAATCTGAGTAGCCTTCAACAATAGGAAGAGAATGAAAATAAAAAACTATTTTGTATAAAGTTACAGACTAAAAATACCAAGATTGATGTTATGTTTGACTTAAGATCACAGAAAATCTCAATGTAGCAGAGCTAGTCAGCAAATTGTGTTTGGAGGTTTGTGATCATCCAAGTCCATATCTATTAGGATGGGTAAATATAGATGCAAAAATAAACATATCAAATTAGTGCAAAATCATTTTTGTTATTATTGTTGATTTTATTGATGAAGTAGAACTAGATGTAGTTCTCATTGATTTATGTGGAGTGATGGTTAGAAGTCCCTACATGTACATGTTCATGCGGAGATCCAACCAATACCATTTCGTCAAGGATGGAAAATTGTTCACCATCAAAATGAAAAAAGGCAAGTCAAAAATTTCATTAGTAAGTGCCAACCAAGCCAAGAAACTTATAAGTTGTATCAAGAAGTTTGTTTTACAATTTTTAAGAGAGAAACAGTCTGCAGAAAATTCAGTAAGAGCAAAGGCATCCTTAGAGGGGTGTAATAAGAAACATAAAAAAACAACTATAAGATTTGCTATAAGAATACAAAGATGTGTTTCAGGAGTCTAAAGGGTTACCACCTAAGAGGGAAGTGGAGCACAAGATCCAGTGATTTCCAGATTCCCCATTTCGAAAGATTGGGTTATATAGAATTTTTTTTATAGATGTAGGTGAGATGAAGAAACAATTGCAACAACTACTAGAATAGGGTGTCTTTCAACTAGGTACATCACCATGTGGGTCACCCATCATCATTGTGCCAAAGAATGATGGGACTTGGAAATGTTGGAAATACTGAGGGGGGGGTGAATCAGTATTCCTTTTTAATTGTTATTTTTACTAGTTAAATCATTTATATTTAGAACACAAAATGAACAACAAGAATAAATGATTTTATTAATATAATCTTTATAATAAATCAAGTACAATGTAGATAGGGCTCCAACCAGTTGTCAAGCACCAACTTGGACTTTTTGTGAGGCTCCAACCTCCAAGGCACCAACCTTGGATTTAGGAGCACCAACTCCAAGGACACCAATCCTTCCAATTTTGAGGCACCAACCCCAAGGGCTCCGACCCTATCTTGTCAAAGCACCAACCTTGGATTTAGGAGAACCAACTCCAAGGACACCAATCCTTCCAATTCTGAGGCACCAACCCCAAGGGCTCCAACCCTCTACTATATATTGTCTAGATATGTTTGGTAGTAATTCTCTGCTCCCAACATCTTCTTCATTGAATTTTGTCTATCTACACCTTCACTGCTACATCAATGAAAGCATGTCTTCATATGAAAGAGTCTTCACAACTCTTCATATTGCCCTAATAGAGTCTAGAAAGTTACCTCATGATGATTTCAAATAGGCATCATGATCTCCAGTAATGTTTCCAAGATTTGTTGAAGCTTCCAACAAGATATCTGCGCTAAGCCTCAATGTATGCAAAAAAGCAATTCTCCATTTTCAAGCCTCTGTTGTTTATTGTTGCGGTAACTGTTTCGGGAGTGACTGCTTCTTATTGTCGCGATATCTTACTTCCAAGAAACAAACTCACAAACACCTCAATGCTGGTGTAGTCTACTGCTCCCTTCAAATGATGACAGATGAAACTTTATTTCCTTTCACAAAATTGTTGTTCAGGTTGCGTTATGTACTTGATTAATTCATCACTGGTCTGAGCCTTTCACAAGTTAACCCGATCATCAGAGTTGCTCATCCTTTGGCTTCCTTCTTTCTTGTTGGACCTTTAGCTTCCCCCTATCCTGTTGGACCTTCGGATTCCTCCTGTCCTGTTGGACCTTCACTTCCTCCTATCCTGCTGGACCTACCACTTGCTCCCTTTCTTCCAGTTCGTCTGTTTTGAACTTTCCTTGTTCTCTGTTATAGATTCCTAATACGCCTAACATTTGTCTTCCTTTTTTGCTTGCTTGATCTTCAAATTCCTCTATGCTCGCTCGACCTTTTGGCTTCCTTCTTCGATCGCTTGATCTTCGGTTTCCTCTGCGCTCACTCAACCTTCTTCGCTCGCTTGATCTTCGGCTTCCCAATCTTTGGCTTCCTATATCTCTTCGAGTTCACCAGTACTCAAAAGACATGTTCATTTGGAAGAGAGGCCAAATTACAATAGTGTTGCATATTAAAATTATATCAGAGAGGCCCTAATGGTGTAGTGGGTCCACAATAATATCGCAATCGCAGTTATTAATGTGACATCCATTTATGAATTGCAATATGAAAGTTCCAATGGGCAGATGTGATATTGCATTAGGGTTGTTACCATAAACTGTCTGGGTCCACTTAGTCCCAAGTCTTATCAGATTAACTCTCCACCGTTGATCTCATCATTAATTCGATGTTTGTTGATCCACCCGATCAACAAACCCAATCGTCAATCCATTTGATCAAGGCATGCTAGATCCAATGGTTCAAAAAGATATCGGCCGGGGAACTTGTGCGACACTTAACCACCTTTACGGAGCAGATAAGGATTATAAATCCTTAATTTATAAAAGTTTGGGTCTGTTCTTGAGATTAACGTTTGATCATTTTGTGACCCGATATCCATTGGATATACGAGGTCGTCAAATCTATGGGTTGCGGGTCTTCAACTAGCACACGGGTTAACAACAAGCTTAACGCCCGCTCTTCCAATGGTTGTGCTCTTTGTGGCTTATCTTCCTGTGACCTCCGATAACTTTGTTTATGCTCCTCCGTTGTTTCTTCAATATTAATGTTAACTCCTCCGTTAACATTGTTTATGCACCTCTGCTGATGTGTTCCTCTTTGCTTCTCGTGGCTTCCAATGACCTCTTCCTCTTACGCTTTGGCTTCATGATGGCTTCCGATAATCTCTACTATGATATTCTGCAATACTCCTTCGATATGTTAACTCCTATGATATTTCTCTGCTTTGATAGCTCCTATGACTTCCAATGGCTTCCAATGTCTTTCCAATGGCTACCCTGATGGCTTTGCTCCTGTTTCTTCACAGATCTACTCTGCTTCTCCTTGGCTTCATATCATCATTTAGTATCCTGGAATATTTCCATATTGACATCAATGACAATCTAGATCAACAATCTCCCCCTTTGTCATTGATGGCAATATTCTTCTTCTCTCCCCCTTTGACATAAATGCCAAAGGAGTGTTCAGGGACTCCCCCTGTCGAACTGCTCCCCCTATCAAATTGCTTTTGTTCTTTATGAGTAGTAGATCTTCATGGGTATGTTACTCCCCCTATCATAGTGCTCTTCTTTTTACTCAAGATGGAAGGATTGATGCCTTATCATCAACTAGCACACTATCCCTTTTTCATGTCTAAAAAAAACTACTTTACCATGGCTTCAACAATGCTTAAGGATGCTCCACTTCAATGCTTCCAAACAAATTGCAAATAGCCACACACCAAATGTTCAAGCCCAAGTTTTTATGCTTCAATCCATATTATGTTGTCTCCATAGTTAGAATTAAGAGGCCTTCATAGTCTGAATCAAGAGAAAATGCCACTAAAATTATCTTTCTTGTTGTCTTTCTTTAGATCAGGATTCCTTTGTATTTATGTTCTCCTTAAGTTATTGAGCTATATTCGACTGCACAACATTCTCCCTTCTATAGTCCTTTTGATGAGCCATATTTTCCTTGTGTTCCTGTAAAAAGTATCTTCAAGTTATCTCCACTAGCAGATTTTGATATCCCATCTGTGACTGTCTTTTAATTTCTTTTCACTGATTGGCATATTTTTGCAATGCTTCAGTTTTGTTAGATGCTGCCAACTTCTCTTGCTTCAAGCTTCATTCCCAGATGTATCTGTTTGTTGGAAAGGGACACATTCTCAAAATATTGTGTAGCTATGCTTTACTCAACTTAGAGAAATAAGGATGCAATATAGCACACTTGGCAGAGATTCTCTTCGAAAGGTCACATACCAGCAACTTTGATAACAAATCAAAAGCATCATCATTTAAATCTAAGACTTCAGTTCTGAGATCACAGGCCTCTCATTGAGGAAAAGGATGCCAATAACCGAGTTTTGAAACTCCTGGACAAACTTCTTCATTTGGAGTTCTGGGTAGTCTGAAGATCTCCTTCCACATCATCTTCTATCAACTGACACTTTCTATACTTTAGAATGTTATCAAGATTCATGTTACTACTACAAAATTGAAAATTATAAGCTGATTTTCCCTTCAAACAAAGTCTCTATTATTGTCCTTGATTTACCTATTCTCACATTATATCCTTGAGTCGAGACATTCAACTTCTGTAATACCAACAACATAGTTATTAGCCCTATTTCTCTAGCATTGGATGGCCTTCTCTGCTACTCCAATTTCTTCTTAGTGATCAAGTGGAAAACATCTTCAACAATAGTCCAAAGAATGGTTACCAGATCATGTTCCTCAATATAGTGCTCCTAAGAAATGATCTTTATTAAAGAATGATTGTTAATATAGCTCATCAAGGATTACATAAGGCCCATTCATAGATGGCTTCTGCAAGAATGCTTAATCATCATAAGCTCCCCCTAACTGTATGCATGATATTCCTTTTGGCAGAGTCTCCCCACCAAATGCTTAGATTGTCAAAGATCAAGTCAACAAAATGTGTTGTTGGCTGGAGAGTTCAAGGGACTTTTGAATTGTATTTGCTTCCTTCTCCATACTTGTGTAACTTTGTTTTCTGGCATGGTTCTAGCTTGATAAGGTGCCCAAATCAAGTTACAATTACATGCCATATGACCAATGTTATGACACTTGAAGCATTCTATGTTGTTCATGAATAAGAATTCATGACTTCTTCTTGCGAAATTGCTTCTCAGAGATTGATGGGGATCATTATAAGCCCTACAATCTTTCACCATGTGTCCAAAGTTTGTACAAGAATAGCAATAACCAAGAAATAAACTTTGGTACCTGGGAGATGGATATTTCCTTGATGTACTTCTGAAGCCTTTCTACCTTGAGATCCTTTGATGATAATTATTGCTTCTCTCATCCTTGAGAACATCTACATTTCTTCTTGGAGTGGGATTTCTTCCATTGTTGCCTTGACTCTTCTCCTTGCCTTTGCTGGAACTCGGAGCATCAACATTTCTTTCTGACTTCCTCACATCCTTTTTGTTTGAAGCACTATCATTCTTGCTTGAGGATTCACCTGTATACCTGAGACCTGATTTATCAAATGGACATCTTTGAGGGCTAAGCATGTCATCCAAGGCTTGAGAGCTCTTCAATGTTTTGTCCATCCCTTCAACCTTTTTCCTGAGGGAGACAATCTATTCTTCCAATCTTTCGCAATCATTATTCTTATTAGCAAGTTGTTTCACAATCTCTTCCTTAATATGTATTGCTTCATTTGCTTCTAATTTAAGGGAGATGATATCTGACTTCATTTTGAAAATTTATTCATTTTCTTTTGCTAGACTGCTCTTCGTTTCTGCTTCATCAACCTATCCTTCTATAATTTCCAATTCTTCCATTGTCTTCTCAGCTCCTTGTGCTAACTTTCTTTCTTCTTGTAGTTGATATTTGAGAGAGGAGACCTCTACCTTGTACTGACCAATCTCTTCGTCAAGTTTGTTCAAGCTCTTGTGCCTTTGTTCAAGTTGACTTGACAAGGTATCATCCCGTTTCTTTGCTTTATCCAATTGATTTGTCATGGATATCACTTCTTCATGATGCTTTCTTTTGCTATGATGAAATTCCTTCTTAAGCTTGGCAAACTCTTCATCCCTTTCTTTTACTTGAAGCTTGACAAGGTCAGCTTTCTTCCTTGTTTGGTCTTGGTCACCAACTAGTGCTTTCTTCTTAAGTTCCTCGTTTTCCTTTTCCAAATTGATAATCTCTTCCATGGCAACCATAAGTTTAGTGAGGAGATATTCTACAAAATCTTTTTCATTTTCTTCGTCTTCTAGGTCTTCTTTATCCTTGATGTCATCATTCTCATTTTCAGCTTCTATGATGGGTTCTAGATTTCCTTCTTGGTTTCCATCATCTTCTTGACTGGTGGTCATGGTCAATGTTCCTTTTGAGTCAAGGTCATGAAGTTTGTCCCATATACCCTTTGCTGATGAACATTTTCCTAAGCTGTTCTTTATAGAATTAGGTAGCCCATTCAAGATTGCCTTCATTTCTTTTGCATTGTATTCCTTGGATTCTCCATCCATCATGCTATCAACAATCACTGATTTCCAGATTTCAATGCCTTGAGTCTTTAAGAAATTCCTCATTCTTGCTTCCCATATATTGAAGTTTCCATTGAACCATGTGGCCTTCTCAAATTGATTGTCTTCTATTTCAGTCGTAGAGGAAGACACATCTTTAGGAGGATTGGAGGCTTTCTTCCTTGGCTTCGCCATTTTTGTTGTAAAGATCAACCTTCAAGCTGTTAGGCTTTGAGTGAAGGTACTAGCTCTGATACCAATTGTTGGAAATACTAAGAAGGGGGGGGTGAATCAATATTCCTTTTCAATTGTTATTTTTACCAGTTAAATCATTTATATTTAGAACACAAAATGAACAAGAAGATTAAATGATTTTATTAACATAATCTTTACAATAAATCAAGTACAATGTATATAGGACTCCAACCAGTTGCCAAGCACCAACTTGGACTTTTTGTGAGGCACCAACCCTGTCTTGTCAAGGCACCAACCTTGGATTTAAGAGCACCAACTCCAAGGACACCAATCCTTCCAATTCTAAGGCACCAACCCCAAGGGCTCTGACCCTATCTTTCAAGGCACCAACCTTGTATTTAGGAGCACCAACTCCAAGGACACCAATCCTTCCAATTCTGAGGCACCAACCCTAAGGGCTCTAACCCTCTACTATATATTGTCTACATATGTTTGGTAGTAATTCTCTACTCCCAACATCTTCTTCACTGAATTCTATCTATCTACACCTTCACTGCTACATCAATGACAACTTGTCTTCATATGAAGGAGTCTTCACAACTCTTCATATTGCCCTAACAGAGTCTGAAAATTTTCCTCATGATGATTTCAAATAGGCATCATGATCTCCAATAATGTTTCCAAGATTTGTTGAAGTTTTCCAACAAGATATTCGTGCTACGCCTCAATGTATGCACAAAAGAAATTCTATGTTTTCAAGCCTCTATTCTTTACTATTGTGGTAACTGTTTCAGGAGTGACTGCTTCTTATTGTCGTGATATCTTACTTCCAAGAAACAAACTTACAAACACCTAAATGCTGGTGCAGTATACTGCTCCCTTCAAACGATGACAGATGAAACTTTATTTCCTTTCACTGAGCTGTTCTTCAGGTTGCGTTATGTACTTGATTAATTCATCACTGGTCTGAGCCTTTCAAAGGTTAACCCAATCAACAGAGTTGCTCGTCCTTCAACTTCCTTCTTTCCTGTTGGACCTTCAGCTTCCTCCTGTCCTGTTGGACCTTCGGCTTCCTCCTGTCTTGTTGGACCTACTGCTTGCTCTCTTTCTTCTAGTTCGCTTATTTTGAACTTTCCTTGTTCTCTGTTGTAGATGCCTGATACACCTGACCTTTGGCTTCCTTTTTCTCTCGCTTGATCTTCGGCTTCCTCTGTGCTCACTCGACCTTTTGGCTTCCTTCTTTGATCGCTTGATCTTCGGCTTCCTCTGCGCTCACTCGATCTTCTTCGCTCACTTGATCTTCGGCTTCCTGATCTTCGGCTCCCTCTGTCTCTTCGAGTTCACCAATACTCAAAAGACACGTTCATTTGGAAGAGAGGCCGAATTACAATAGTGTTGCATATTAAAATTATATCAGAGAGGCCCTTTTTAATATTCATACAATAGACTCATTATTTACGGAGGATTTCATAGGAGAGGCTATACCCATAGGGAGGTCCCACATGCCACGTCACTACCTCAATTCGCAATCACAACTTTCGGAAAATCCCGCAATCGCAACCCTTTGGCTTCACAATATAACATTGTCGATGCCCCGATTTCCAACAGATGTGATATTCCAATAAGCTTCTTTTGATAACTCAATCAGGTCCACAACTTATATCGCAATCGGCAGTCCGGCGATGTCAACCCTTTTGAACTTTGCGATTCAACAGATGCGGTGTTTAGTTAAGCCATGCTATAATGGTGTAGTGGGTCCACAATGCTATTGCAATCACAGTTTTCAAGTGGCATTCCTTTGTGATACATAACTTCCAATGCGGATGCGATATACTATTAAATCATGTTATAATGGTGTAGCAGGTCCACAATAATATCGCAATCGCAGTTATTTTTTTTCTATGTAAGGCTAATTCTATTAATAAAACCAAAATATAATTACAAAGAGGCCCTGCCTCAACCGTTGTCATTGAAGTTCATCAAGAAAATCTAAACTGTCCCAGATTTGGGGAAACTAGTTTGACATGGCAAAAGACCAAACATATAACCCGAGACCATCACCAAAGGAAAACCATACATAAGGCCTGGACCCATGTTTAAGACGAAAAATAGAGGAAGATTCAACATAGCACCACCTGAAGCTATAGAAAAATGACAAACCCACTTCTCATTCATACAAACAGCAAAAACAACAAGTGATTGGACCAAACCCGTCAGCAGCAGAAGTCTGAGTTGGCGCTTGGGTGGCCACAGATGCCACGTGGCGTCATTTGTTATCATCCTGGTCAGGTGGCTCCTCGACAATGAGGCAAGCATACTGGTCCCAGTCTTCATCCTTCTCCGCCACGTCACCCTTCGCTACGCCACTTGGAGTCTCCCCACCAAATGCTTAGATTGTCGAAGATCAAGTCAACAAAATGTGTTGTTGGCTGGAGAGTTCAAGGGACTTTTGAATTGTATTTTCTTCCTTCTCCATACTTGTGTAACTTTGTTTTCTGGCATGGTTCTAGCTTGATAAGGTGTCACATTGGCAGTAATGATGGGCCTGTTCAAGCTACTCTGGAACCTGAACTGGGTAGAGTGAGGGACAAAGTTGGGATGCAGAGGAGAAATTGCAGTGTGGAGCCAGATATCACTGTGCGCAACCGTGGAGGCCTGCCCTTGCCCCCGTCCACTGCGCTTATGGGGATAGTTTCTGGGCAGTGACCTGGGAGGAGGCAAATTCTCATGGGAACGGGGGGGGGAAGTAGGAATAGAGCTCTACGCTGCTTGAGGGCGAGCGCTGCCACCGCGTGTGCCTCCTTTGCGACTCCTCATGCGGTGATGGACCATATCAGTGAGGTTGGCATACAATTCAGCTGGACAAGAGGTCGGGAAGGAGAACATGTTGTGGACAGAGGGCTCCTGTGTAGGATTCAAAGGGAAATGCTTGGAATGGGAGTAATGGTGCCCATTTCTGAGGTCAATGCAGCAAAGAAGCCAACATCAGCTTCCGGTGATAGTTCTGCTGCAAGAATTTCCAGCCTGGGGCGGACAGATGCAGAGGGATGGAGGATAAACAAAGGGGTCGAGAGGCTCCATATTATTTCCAGTTGCTTCTGGATCTGAGCCTGAGGGGCCATTTAATGCTGCTCTTAGGCTTACCTGCGCTCGTCTTAGGTGAGCGTTGAACAAAGCGCTACCCACCGTCCGGCAAGTCTGATTGCCGGCGGTCCGTTAGGTGGCCATTAATGGTCTTGGATTTCACCCGCATCCGAGTGTGCTTCTTCCTCCTTAGCCATTTCATTCTTCACCAATTCCTTATACTCCAGTATCTATTGTTCAGTGGCTAGTGTAGAGAGCGAACCTGTATGGAGATCCATTTCACTTTCCACTCCTATATTTGCCAATAGGTCAGTTACTTTGTTTCCCTCCCGACATATGTGCTTGAGATTGATCGCTCTGTGGGAGGAGAGCCAGATTTCGATAAGTTTTAGTCCACTTGCCATTCTCCAGCTATTGCTCACTTTACTTGAGGATGTTCCTTGCAGGATTTTGTTGACCATATTTATGAGAATTTGTGAGTCTCCCTCTATAACAAGCGGGAATAGACCCTTTTTTGGGCTATAATGAGTCCATGCCATAATCCTTCTAGTTCTACCAAGTTGTTGGTGTCCCGTCCATTTGAGCCTAAGTAGGTTAGAAGAGGAGTTCCCTTATGATCTCTGAATGTTCCTCCAAATCCAGCCTTTCCTGGATTCCCTTTCGAGGCTCCATCAAAGTTTAGCTAGAACATGTGAGAGGGAGGAGGAAGCCACTTATCTGGTGTCCTGCTTCTTGCTTGATTTTTTCCTTTGATTATCATTTCTTGGTTCCACTGAAAATTCCAATTTGTTCATATGGTTTGTTCCAGAGGGAGGG
>APFE030929433.1:5456-15473 GCA_000404065.3 Pinus taeda | reverse complement strand
ACATGTTGACATGGTGCTCAAACTATTGGAGGAGAAACAATTATATGCAAAAATATCCAAATGTTTCTTTGGAGTACAAGAGGTGGAATATCTGGATCATATTGTATCTCATAGGTGTTAACGTAGACCCTAGAAAAATTAAAACCATTAAGGAATGGAAAATCCCCACATCCATAGAGCATCTACAAGGATTTCTCAGCTTGACAGCATATTATCACAAGTTTGTTAAGAATTATGGGAGAATAGCAGCACCTCTAACAAAATTATTGAAGAAAGATGCATTTTCATGGACTCTAGAAGGAACAAAGGCCTTTGAACATCTTAAAGAGGCAATATGCCAAGCACCAGTCTTAGCTACACTAGAAGTCACAAAAACATTTATTGTGGAATGTGATGCCTCAGGAAATGGAATTGGTGTTGTTTTAATGCAAGAAGAAAAACCCATTTCTTTCGAAAGTCATCCAATCAAAGGAAAGAATTTACACAAATTTATTTATGAGAAGGAAATGTTGAAAATACCACATGCACTTAAGAAATGGCGACCCTACCTAATGGGAAGACACTTTAAGGTAAAATCGGATCATGATATTCTTAAATGCTTTTTAGAACAAAGGTTATCTTTATAAGAGCAGAAAAAATGGGTCACAAAGATGTTGGGTTATGACTTTGAAATCATCTACAAAAAAGAGAAGCAAAATGTTGTGGCAGATGCACTCTTAAGAAAGGATGAGGGTGTGGAAGAATTTATTTGTGCCATTTCTATTATCCAACCAGATTGGATAAACGAAGCAAGGGATGAATGGAAGAATGACGAGGAAGTGTGGGAACTCATTCAAAAGATATAACAAGATCCCAATACATCTGATACATTTAGCTGGAAAAATGATTCGTTATGGTACAATGATCGTTTATACCTATGTAAGAATTCCCAACTCAAAAAAAATATTCTTAGGGAATTACACACCTCTCCCTTAGGAGGGCACTCAAGATTTCTAAAAACCTACCACAGGGTTAAGAAGGATTTTTTTTGGGATGACCTTAAATAAGATATTCAAAAGTTTGTGGCGGAATGTTTGGTTTTCCAACAAAATAAATTTGAAACAATTAAGACCCAGGACTATTACAACCTTTATCCATTCGAAGCCTATGTTGGGAGGAGGTTTCAATGGATTTTATCACAAGTTTACCCAAGTTCGAAGGAAAGAGTGTTATCGTGTTGGTAGTTGACAGGCTTACCAATTATGCACACTTTTGTGCATTATCTCATCCATTTAAAGTGAGTACAATTTCTACTGTATTTATGGAAACAATTCAAAAGATACATGGAAACCCAAAGATTATTGTAAGTGAGAAAGATCCCATTTTCAGTGGAGATTTTTGGACAAAATTATTTTCTTGTCTTGGTACTTAGTTAGCTCATATCTCATATTAACATCCTCAATCTGATGGGAAAACTGAGATAGTAAACAAATGTTTTGAAGGATATCTTCATTGCTTTGTATCTGATAAACAGACGCAATGGGTCGAATGGTTGCCTTTGGTTGAATCATGCTATAACACTTCCTTCCATACTACAACAAAAATGACTCCATTTATTGCACTTTATAGATATCATCTGCCATCCATCACATCATATTTAAGAGAAAATTCTAAGGTTAAAGCAATGGAAGATCACATCAAGCATCAACAACAAGTTCTCCAACTCTTAAAGGATAACCTCACCTTGGCGAAAAATAGAATGAAACAACAGGCAGATCAACATCGCAACGAAAGAATTTTTGATGTAGGTGATTAGGTATTCCTACGGCTAAAACCATATAAACAAATGTCCCTCAAGCAAGCTAAGAAGGATAATAAATTATCACCAAAGTAATATGGTTTGTACAAGGTGTTGCAAAAGATAGGTACTATGGCATACAAATTGGAGCTTCCTACAGCTTCCCAAGTGCACCCAGTTTTCCATGTTTCATGCTTAAAGAAGGTTATAGGTGGCAAGCTTCCAGTTCCAACAATATTACTAGAACTTGATGAGGAAGGAAAAATAATATTGGAACCTGAAGCATTCAAAGAAACAAGAACTCGACAGCTACGAAATCGATCAATTTAAGAGTATATCATCAAGTGGAAGAACTTACCCATTGAAGATTACACATGGGAGGATGATAATTTTATACAGAAGCATCCAGAACTACTCAAGCGTTGAGGACAACACTTTTTCGAAGGAAAGGGGCATGTTAGGTCCCCATAATATTAGTGATTCCCCCATTACTATTGTCGTTGTATCCCTTATTATTATTGTTGTGCCCTTATTGTCCCCATATTGTTATTATTGTGCCTTTATATTATTATTGTTAGGCCAGCTTGGTTATATTGTGACCCCTTAGAATCCTATATATAGAAAGGAGGTTTGGTCATTTGAATCATCCAAGAATTTTTCATTTGTGTAAAGTAAATGAGGTTCCCCCTCAAAGAGGCTGAATTCTATGTCGTTGATCTATCTTTTCTATCTTTCTATGAGCTGGTTTCATAACATAGATTTTCATGGAAACTAAAAAATATTGGAACCTGGAACTTCGTGACACTCAAGATCACCATTGATTCTTTGATAGTGTAGTCTAAACTTTATATGTTTTTACCTTCTTAGGGGTACATTTTCCTATCAGGTTTGCGAAAAATCTAGAAAAAAATGTTGGAATGACATATTTAAGTGTTAATTCTATACACCTTGAGTACCTCACAGGTTTTTTAATATAGCAGACTTACCTATGCATTCAAAAATGCATTTAGAGTGACTATAAATAGTGATGTCACCAAGAATTATATCAGTGTATTCTAAATGAAAAAGGTTCAAATATAGAATAATTATTTTTTCCTTCTTCAATGATGATAGCAATTTGAAATATCATTAAATACCTTCGGAAAAGGGATGCACATTTCAATTAGGATGACGCCATAAATATCCATAGGGGCACAACTGTAGAGAATATTTATATGTAATGTGACAATGTATAGCTGTAGGAATAACATAAATACTAATTATTTAGATCATAAAAGGACTATGTAATTTTCTTAAGTTCCTATTTTGGAATCTACGTAGGTTTTTTTTTCCTTTTAATATTGATTGATGTGTTTTTTGTTTCTGGAGTTCTTATTTTCTCTATTATACAAAATATATACCTCCCCTTTGAAACATTTAAGAATCTACTCTACTCAATAACATAATCATCATCTTCATTAAGTATTGCTTCATCTTATTCATATAGATCAACTATAATAGATGTGGGTGAAATATCCCTCACTATTAACATCTCCAACACATGTATTATCTTTTTTCTTAAGCAAGAATCGAACCTTATTTTCATTTCTCTGTATAAAAAATTACATAAAATACAAAAAACTGAGGGTAGAAAGGGCTAGAGATATGGCTATTTCTAGCGCTTTGGGAAAAGAGCCAACTGCTTATGACTTGAGATAGGATACTACTGAACCACTCGACTAAAAGATACAAAAGTACATGTCTTCGTCCTACCCCGCAGTATATTTAAAAATGAGAGAAGGCCCACAAAATTTGAAAAACGGTTCCGCCAACATCCTCAGTGATCCTAGGTTGTTGATCTGCCACTGCATGATCCAATGCTCGTAATGCATATCAAGAAGAAAACAATCTGAGAGAATCCTATCCGATGAGGGCGATATTCTCTCTCCTAGTAGAGCCACGTGCTGCGTGATGAGTGGCATTGGGCTCCTTCCTCGGAAACCACTTCTGAAGTTTAGGGCACCCGATGACCCGAAAAACACCTTGAGGGCGGTAAAGAAAAAAAAGAGGTGGACATAAATATGAATTAGTTCCTATACCTAGAATATTTCGGGTCCACTGCGGAAGCCAAGAATCTGCCCCAAACCCACCAACATGCACCTTGAATCTCGGCACTTGATTCCCAACCTTTTGATCTAACGGTTGAGAGGGATATCGAATTGAAGAGGAGCAGGAGGAATACCCGCCCGGTAAAGGCAGTATTCTCTTTCTTTCTTGCGACAAGTGTCGATCAATGAGTGGCATTAGGCTCAGTTCAATAAAATCACTTCAGGTGTTGAGGCTTTCCGAAAACCTGAAAAATGCTTATTTGTTGTGCCTATTGCCGACAAAACCCTATCTATGGTAGGAATTCCACTATTCCTTCTCACTCGAAACTCCCCACCCCATCTCCTTGCAGAGCAAAGCTGAGTTGATCTATGGTAAAAGATAGTCACAATAAATCCTCTTGCTGTAAATCATCGCCCACCTTAGAACCCTAAGTGTGAGTTGTTTTGGGCTGATATAACTGACAAAGGACTAAATGTCGTTTTTGAAATTACCCCAAGAAAGCTGCTTCATGTTGAACACATCTCTTCTAAAACCCAACTTCTGTGAACTGCTAGAATCCCCTGTTCTGATAGATTTCACGATCCACATTCGCTTGGTTGAGAAAATCATCCCTTAATATGCCTTGGGGAACTTCTTGCCATCTATACTTATCGTTGCTCTTAGCACAGAGAGCACCTTTGTTGGCAAGTATATCTGCCAATTTATTGGCAGTCCTGCAAACATGCATGAACCTTAAGGTTCTCATCTTTTGAAGGTGAAGATGGATTCTTTGGTAGACCTAAAGAAGCCTCCAACGTCTTGAGACCTTTTTTGGGGCCGAACCGCAACAGATTCTTTTGATGGAATTGATAATCAACTCTGAGTCTGCTTCAAGTATGATGTTCTGAAGATTTTCGTTCTTCAGTATTTCTAAACATTTCTTTAGGGCCATTATCTCCACCATATTGTTTGTGGCTCTTCCCAAGTTACAATGAAAAATGTATTGTATATAGCCCTTCTCATCCCTTATCACTCCTCCATAACCAACCATGCCTGGATTTCCTTTTGAGGCCCCATCTATGTTACATTTCATATATCCCTAAGGAGGAGGATGTCAGAAATCATTTTCAGTGACTGGTCGCTCTACCAATCTGTTATTGCCCTGAGGAATAAGCCCTTGCATACCTAATTGAAGTAATATCTATACATCGGCATTTGAAGGGAGGTTCTTAGGGTTTGTTTCCACTAAAGTTCCAACTATTTCCTTGAGCTGTTTTAAAATTTGTTCCATGATACTCTGGGAGGAACTCCTTTTATTTTTGAAAATTCTATTGTTGTGTTCCTTCCAAACATCCCAAATTAGGAAGCTAGGAGCTAAATCCCAAGCTTTCTTTACTGTTTCATAATCAGAGAATTTTATCCTCTAATTCCTTAGGGTGTTGGTTATGCTTCCTTTGTCCCTATCTATTTGTCTGAATATTGAGGAAATCCCATCCCACAATGTGGAAGTAAATATGCAACGGTTGAGAAGGTGCTCCATAGTTTCCTCTTGTGAATCACATAGCTGGCATCTCAATGGGCCAGAAACACCCCTTTTCCGGATGTTCTCCCAAGTCAGAATTTTCTTATGATGCACAAGCCACATGAAAAATTTGGTTTTCATCCATCCTTGGTTCTTCCAAAGATTCTTCCAAACCCTATCTAGTTTTGTGGAATCAAGCTCAAGGGCTATGCGTTTTGCCTCTTTAAGGTTAAAGTTGCCTTCATTGTTATTGCCCCATCTTAGTTGATCAGAATCAGTTGAAATCAATATTTTTCTTTGATCCGGGATGGTTGTTAGAGCATCAGCCTGTGCTTTCAAGGGGTCATTATCCCTATAGTCCATTTCCCTCCAAGTTCTCCATTTTCCTCCACTATTAGTCTGATCCCAAAATTCATTTACTCGAAATAACCCTTTGGTGTCAGTATCATGCTTGAGATCTCCAAATTCTTCTCTTAATAGCTTAGGTTCCTGTTCCCATTTATCCTCACAAAACCAAGCAAGGTCTCCATCTCTAATTTCCTAGAAACTATTATTCTAAACTATGCCTCTATTCTCCCAAGCTTTGTTCTAGATGTGGGAGCCTTTTATGATTCCAGACATTCTTATATGATCCTCGTCTTGAAAATTACTTGCATGTTTCTATTTCCAAATTTGTGCCCAAGGAGCATCTGAATATTTTATCCATCTCCACCATAATTTTTCCCCTAAAACTTTTCTTAGCACTTTCGGATCATCCAGTCCTAAACCACCTTGTGTTTTAGGTTTACATATCTTCTCCCAGGTTACCAAGGCCCATTTCTTCTTTTGTTCCCCCTTGCCCCAAAGAAAATCTCTTTGGATATTTCTGCATTGTTGCATAAATCCTTTTGGAGCTGGAAGGGCCGAAAACATGAATATGGGAACTGATTGAAGCACAACTTTTGTAAGCACCAGTTTACCCACCAAGTTCAAATATCTATTTGTCCATTTTCGAGTTTTGTCCTGCAGCTAATTAATCACAGGCTCCCAAACAGTCTTGTTCAGAGGTTTGTCTATGAGCGGTACTCCCAAATATTTGGACGGTATCATATCTCTTTGAAAGCCCAAAATTCTGGAAATAGTTCTTTAAATAGCTATGTTAGTATTGAAAAAGAAAATCTTTGATTTCGAGAGGCTTACCTCTATGCCAGCTGCCATATCAAAGTAACGTAGGATTTGTTTGTAAGCCAGAGCTTCCTTGACCATGGGGATGCCCTGTAGCATGGTATCATCTAAAAATTGTTGATGGGTTAAAGCCCGTCTATTTTCTGATAGTTTGAGACCTTACATCTTACCTGGTTCTTTAGCGGACTTTATGGCTCTCCTAGTCCTTACATCATAAGAATAAAGAGAAACGGGGAGATAGGATCTTCCTGCCTAAAGCCTCTTGAAGTTTTAAAGGTCTTTGATGGAGAACCATTTACCAAAATTGAAAAACTAGAGGTACTCACCAAGGCCATTACCCATCTTACCCAGTTGTGGTCAAATCCATAAGCTAGAAGGACCTTCCTAATGTAAGCCCAATTTAACTTATCATAAGTCTTTTCTAGCTCCAATTTCATAACCATTCCTGCCTGCCTTTTACTTATAAATGAATGAACCACCTCATGTGCTTGAATGATATTATTGAGAATTTGTCTGCCTTCCACATATCTCGTTTGCTCCACAGAAACTAGAGCAGGAAGAAGGGGTTTAAGTCTGTTGGCAATTATTTTGGAAATTATCTTATACACCACATTGCATAAAGCTATAGGTCTAAATCTGTCTGGTGTCATGGCATTGTCCTGTTTAGGAATCAAGGAGATGAAGGATGTGTTGAGCACCTTCAATACTATTCTCTTATTCCTGGAGTCCTCCACCATATTCAATATATCTTGCTTGACAATACTCCAACATGCTTTAAAGAAATCTACATTGAAACCATCTCGGTATGGCACTTTTCCATTCTCCATTTATTTATTGACTTAACTGACCTCCTCTTCATTCACCAGCCTATTAACATTAGAATTATCCTCCCTTGTTAGTAGCTTAGGAATGTGCTTTGTGAAGTCCCTGATAAATTGTGATCTATCTAGGAGATGTTCCTCTGTTATGCCTTGAAAATTTTGAACCAACACAGCTTCTATTTCTTTGTGGGTATTGAGATGGTGGCCTCTGGAATCCTTGATCATTGAGATCATGTTGTGAGACCTGTGCTCCAATGTTGATCTGTGGAAAAGCCTTGTGTTTCTATCCCCTTCTTTTAGCCATTATACTCTTGATTTTTGTCTCCAAAATATCTCCTCTTGTTTGCATAAGTCCTCCCATTCCTATTGATGCTTGTTAGCTTGTTCATTTATTTCCCCATCAAAGCCATCGGTGATTAGGGTTTGATTGATTTCCTACATTTTCCTTTCAACTACATTTTTAGCTTCAAAAATATTTCCAAACTCATTCTTATTCTAATCTTTGAGCCTGAGTTTGATATGTTTCAATATTTTGTGTAATAGAAACATTCTCATCCCCTAGATTTGCAAATCTTCTTTCCACCATTTTTCAATGTTGCTAATAAATTTTGGGTGGGTGAGCGAGATATTTTCAAACCAAAAAGGTCCATTTTTTGGGGTTCCAATGCCAGTCGCCTCAAGTTGAACAAGCCAATGGTCCAAGCCACTAAAGGGGAGAATCCTCGGTGTCATATCCAGGCCTATGAGCATAAGGTCTTCTGAGATAATGAATCTGTCTAGCTTTGAGGCTACTTGAGACTCTCCTCCTCTTTTGTTGTTCCAAGTAAAGAGGCCACCACTTGTATTTGTGTCAACTAGATTCATGTTGTTTCTAAAATTTTGAAAAGATATAGAGTCTCTACCTAGAGTTCTAGTTCCACCCTTTTTTTCTGACAGGGATTTGATCATGTTAAAGTCGACACCCAGAATCCATGGTATTCCTAAATGTATATCTCTTAGATCCTCTAGAGAAGTGATCAGTTTAAGTCTGTCACGAGGCTTCTGAGGACCATAAACGTTTGTGATTAACTAAATTCCTTGTCTCCCAAAGGTTGAATAACCACTGATAAATAATTCCTACATGCTTTAGCATCCACTATGCCTATTCTTTGAGGGTTCCAAAGTGTGAGAATACCTCCTACTGTTTTGACTACCTTGACTTCTAGAAATTCATATCTATTGAGTCAATTGTTGTGTATTTCTCTTATTTTTTGAATTGAACATTTAGTTTCCTGGATGAAAATTATATCTGGATTTTCTTCTTTCATTCTATTGTTAAGATTTCTTTGCTTCCTTTTACTTCCTAGACCTCTAATAATCCAAGATGTGATCTTCATTAAGAAAGATTTGTAAAAGAGTAGCTGGTTAGGTCTATCATCTTACCTGAATCTATCATCCATTTTCCACATTCTATCAGTACTAGTTTTGTTTCTTTCTACCCCCTTTCCTTCCTAGGTTTGTAGGAGCGAGTCCTGATGTGGTTTTCAAGGTTTTCACCCCTTCGTTGTCGTGTCTCTCAAGGTTTATTTTCCCTCCCAACCCTTTTTCTTGAGTTCTCCACAGAAATAGTTGTTGCACTCTATTAAACTCCTCTTGAGGTAATGAATCCATACCTTCCGTGGTACCTTGTTTCAGGAATTTTTCGAGATCTAGATGTTCTCTTTTGAGAATATCCTGCAGTTCATGATCCTCCATTTCCACCTCACTTGGGGTCATTTCTTTGTCCATTTCAAGTTACATGTTCCTCACCATAGTCTCCTTTTGTTGGTTAATATCGTGTGTCTCCTCCATATTTTCTTCCTTTTCCTTCTCCCCTGGGCTGTCCTCCATGGCCTTATTTTCCTTTTTTAACTCCTCTTCTTCTTCTTCTAGTATCTTGTACCTGTTCTGGCTTGTCTACTTTTCCTCGGTGTAGTTTTTTTTGTAACCTTTTCCCTCCTTTACCTATATTTCCTACTTTGTGAAAGCTATCAGTTTCTTTCCCTATTGTAACTTTACTTCTTCTCTCTATATTGTTGAGAGGGTAGTCCTTGAATAGATGCCCATGTTCATGGAATTTGCGGCATCTGAAAGAAACATGTTCATAATCCACTACTTGTACCCATTCTTCATCAAAAACTTCCCGGATCACCCCATCCAGTAGAGCTCTAGAGAGATCCATCTCCACACATATATCGGCAAAGGAAGTGTACTTTCCCCTTCTAGTTGCTTCAGATATTTTAACAAAATTCCCTAGTTTATTTCCTATTGCTGATAATGATTCTGGTTGCCAATAATCTAGTGGTAAAGAGTAAAGTATTGCCCAAACTGGGACCGAAGTGAAAGTCTTGCGCTCCAAGACAAAATTTATCATCCAAGGCCGCATATAGAGGCTTGCAGCTGCATAGAAGTAGGGCCCTCCTTCAAACACCCTATCTTTATCCTCAATGTTAGTGAAGACTATGGTGAATAAACCCTTTGATCGAAGGTGTAGGTCTATATCCCATTTAGGTTTCCAGTGATATTTAATCCATGGCTATAGCGCCTTCTCCTTTGACCATAACCCCATGAATTTAAAAATGATTGCGTAATTCATCATGTGATCCCTATGCGCTTGTAGCACTAGATCACTTAACACCACTCTGGGT
>APFE030929431.1:0-11081 GCA_000404065.3 Pinus taeda | reverse complement strand
TTTAATTTAATGTAATGGAATCATATATAATCATTCATATATATAAAAGAAATAAGAGCAAAAAAATAAAAATTAAGAAAAAGGATAAAAGTTAAATATAAAAAAATTCAAATTATAAAAATAAATTTTCATGCAAATTTTATTAAAAATAAATCAAATTAAATTTAAAATTAATGGAAAAAAATTAGAAAACAAAAAATATATTAAAAATAAATCAAATTAAATTTAAAATTATGGTAAAAAAATTAGAAAACAAAAAATATATCATTAAAGATAAAAAAAATAAAAATAAAATGAAAGACTAAAATTATTATGAATATAAATATAAAGTATTAAAACTAGCAATTGCACCACATGTTGCAACATAGAAGAAAAAAGTAAAACATTTATGTAATTTTCTTTCTTTACTCTTTTCTTTTTTTTTAATCATTTGTTATGTTTCAAGGAGATTCCAACTAGGTCAATATTCCATAATGTGTTCAATAATAAGCTATGCTATGTCACAAAGTTCTCATTTAAATTTCCAGATATGACCTCATCTATTGATGAATGCAGATTGTACCAGTAAAACCTTTTTCAATTGAACAAAACGACCAAGAAAAAAGAACACCAACATGGAACATAAACAAACAAAGTATATTCTTCTTGCCTTTCCTTTCCTATGGATCTTATGTTCTTGTTCAGTTTTTACTTTTATATGTTCTTTTAATTTGCACTAAATATATCTTACTATTCTATAACATAGCATAAATCTTCAAAGAGAAAAAGAAACAATTGAAGAAATAGAATGCATAACCCAATTAGAAAGGGAAAGCCAACTGCTTGCTTTGCAAAGGTATGTCTATGACAATTATACAAATATGCTAATTTGTATTTAGAATATTAGTGTTTACTATATATGCATTCTATTTTTACATATGTATGGTTCTATGGTTTTAATGGTCTTGTTCATTTTTTAGTTCTATATGCTCTTTCAAATTGAACTAAATATATGCTGCTATTCTATAACATAGCATAAATTCTTAAAAAGGAAAAGAAACAATTGAAAAAATAGAGGGCATAACTCAAATAGAAAAGGCAAGCCAACCGCTTGTTTTGAAAAGGTATGTTTATGACAACTATACAAATATGCTATTTTCTATTTAAAATATTAATGTTTATTATATATGCATTCTCTTTTTACATATGTATATTTCTATTTAAAATATTAATGTTTATTATATATGCATTCTCTTTTTACATATGTATATTTAAATCTATATAAATTAGAAAATGTTGGACGAGTGGAGAAAGCACTTGTAGTCAGTCCCCCCAGACAATGCAGCAAGAAGACATGTACAGGTTAGATATCATAATTTGTTTATTAATTGCTTATCACAAAATACATGTGATAATATCCATATATTATTGAAATGTGCATTTACTTGTGTTAGTCCAACTGAAACAATCACAACAAAACTTGATTCAACAAATGTACAAAATGATACATCAAAAAGGTATGTCTATGAAACACAACATTGTAATCTATTTATACTTATTCAGTTTTTAGGAGAAACATAGCATTGTAGAAATGTTTATAACAATATCTAATTAAGCAATTTTTATAGGCAAAAACAGATACTGCCAATTAAAGTATCAATTGAAGATCTCAATAGTCGTAGAATTGGGCAGCAATTTGTTGGAGACATAATGGTTGTCTATAGTGCATTCCTTGATAAAGCAAACAAATCACGTCAAATATTACGAGCTGATTTGACAGATGCTCAACGAATGATGACTATAACGTTAACTGTACCTGCACATTTAGTGGAGCGACATGAACAACAAATTTTGCAAGGCAATAGCATCTCAATTACAAATTTCAAGATATTGCCTAAAACTGTTTATGATCGTGGCGATTGTGATAAAATAATTTTGCTTAACGAATCAAGTATAATACAAAATGTACCGGAAGTTTGCAAAGAGTATCGCTTCATTCCCAATACAACGATTAGGCAATTTGCAAGCAAGAAAGAAATGTACCCAATTGGCACAATCGCTGCAGCAGTTACACTTGCCAAACGGGTTGGGTTGCATTACGTACTCCATATCAAAGATGGAGATAATGAAAATGACAATGCAACTGTATGTATTTGCATATTACTTATTCCTAATTTCCAATAGATAACATGCATCACTTCATTATATAGTTATTGTAATTTGTCTATACTTATTGTAATTTGTTTATTGCATTTGCAATTTTTCAATGGATAACAATTTCTCTCTTGCAGTTGCAATTATTTGACACGTATGAACAATTTTTCCTTTCAATGGAAAAACAACTGCAGAAAGGAGACTTCCCCCTCATCCTTTTCAAAAATTTAACGAAAAAGGTCAACACAAAAGAAACAGTGTTCAGAGCATCAAAGTCAACGTTAATGACTGAACTTAACACAGATGCAGTAAACAATCTAAAAAAACTAACTACATCTACCCATGCTGTAAGTATAACAATAATCATGTTTTTACTAGCTTTGCATTTGCCATGTAATAATGTAAATTAATGTTTCAATATTTTATAAACAGGTCGAAGGTATTCTGATGGCAACAAATCCATATTCAACTCCTTTTGAACCTGTTTGTGCAATTTGTAACTCCCCAGTCAATTCATCCATAGTGATAACCAATGGGACAATTTTCTGTTCACAGTGCAATGATAATTGCCCTTTCATTTACAAGCATTGTATAAATGCTGTAATAGAATCCATTTCAAATAACTTTGTCCAATGCATTATCAGGCAGCCCTTAGTACATGACTTGCTTCCTGATTTAAAAGCAATGTCATATGAGGCATATTTGCAACAGAAAGCTACCACTGTTTACATGTTACGTGACTTCAGAATTCACAGCAAGTTCACCCTCAATGAAGATAGTGAACTATTACATGTCGGGTAACAAATGGAAGGTACATCAACATATGCCTTAACATCTTTTGTCTCAAATATGTCCTCTCTTCAATTCACAATGTTATCATTTTACTATAACTAACTATTTGTTATACAGATCACAAAATCCAGGAACATAGAAAGCTTCACGTACACAGCAGATAAGGCTGGAGATCATAAAAACAACTGTGAAAATTGGCGACTCATCCCATATGCATTTCGGTAAATTACAATGCATTGTATTGTTTCAAAAGGACCATTGGACGGTCTATTAAACACTGGGGCTCGATTTTATTTAAAAGGCCTTAACATTTTATTAAAGAGGAAGATTCGTATATATCATAAAATATCACCAAAAGCCTTTTCATTTTGAAAATTTTCTAAATGAAATCATTAGTGTGGTTCCAATTGAAGATTTATTCAAGACTTTAATGTGGCTCCAAACTAAATAAATTCTTTAATTTTTCATGCATTTGTGGGGTGTCCATATTAAAAAAAGCTGATATCTCTATAGTAATAAAGTGAGTCTCCCAAGTTAAAAATATTGTTAGATGGATATTTTTAACTTATATATTATTTTTTTATAATTAATAATAACAATCATCATAATTTAAAATAAAGTTATAATTTATTTTATTTTATGATTTTTAAAATTTTACCAATATATAATGTAAATATTTTGATATTAACTATGAATTAATAGCTATCTATATTTACCAACCATTTAATTATATAATTAAGCTAATTAATATATATATCTGTATATATATAAACCATCCTAAATACATATATACTTATTTTATAAATAAATATAAAAAAACAAAATTTCCATTTAGAAAAAGAAATACCTGCACATGATCTAGATTTCCTAATTTCAGAATATTCTTTATGGTTTATATGATTGAATATATATAATTGTGGGTTTCCAATTTACTTTCTATTTTGAAATTCTAAATAAACTTTAATGATAAATTCAATAAATCTCATAAACTTTAATGATAGATTTCCTAAACCTAAGTTAACCTTAACTCTTTTATCATAGCTCTTTGATCATACATAATATTCCTTTTCAAAATGATAATATTGTAATTAATAACCATGAAAGAAATGCCTTTATCTATTTTGAATTAAACCTATTGAGTAGCAAGGATATTCAAAAGTACGAAATGCAATGCATCTCGTATTTTTGGGCGACTCCTATTTCCAATTCTAAAGCCAAGTAAATACAACGTGACATGTGAGGCAAATAACGCTCACTCTCTCTCCATAGCACCTGAATTGAGATAGCAGCGTGGAGAGAGAAGGCAAGCCCTATTTACCTCGCATGTCAGGGTGCATTTACTTTGCTATAAAAGTAATAGGAATTTCCATATCAAATGCTCCACCGTGCAATTTGTTTTGTTTGATGAATCCATGGCAATTTGTTTTCATAACTCCATGGCAATTTGTTTTCATAAAGTCATTGGGACAACTTGACTTCTGACAATTATATAATATTAGTTTTAATGGTTCAAATTGTAATTGCAGCATGGAGTGGTTTGAATGAAATTATACCTAGAAATGCATAATTTCATTGTCAAATTTTTAAAGTTTCATTGCGACATCCTGTCAAATTATGGATTACGGAAAAGAGAAATACGTGTGATTAAGAGTCTATGATGCGTTGCAATATATTATTGCGGTTCTGAAATTGTATGACTATTGCTTCTTTATGTCCCATCACAGTCCACGTTCAGTTTTCATTTGTTATACCTATCAATGTGATCATCATGCATTAATGACTCCAATACACTGAGAAATAACTAAAAAAACCATGAGATTCATGACCAAACTGCATTAATGACTCCATACACTGAGAAATAATTATAACCATGGGATTCATGGTCTTCTTGATCTTGAAATCAAGATTTAGTACCTTGACCTGTACGGCCAAAATAGAATTTTAGTTTGCAGCTGTAATTTCGGGTAGTTTCGTCCGTTTGTTGAACAATATTATCGTTGATGTTCTACAAGATTTTGCGGGGAAATGCAATAACAGACCAGGTTTGGTACAGGGTTGGCAGCCTCGTCCGTTGGGTATATTTTATGAATTCATGGTTGGAACTTGGTTTGGTATGAAATGTATTTTTGTTACCCTGTTAAAACTTGCCTCACCAACAAATTTGGAAAAAAAAGAGAAAGCCATTTGTGAGGGGAACAATAAATTCCATGTTATGGGATCATTAATGAACGACGGGTGTATATACCCATGGTTCGATTTCGCTAAGGCCAAAATCGAACGATAGAAATATACACCTGACGTTCATTAATAATCCGATAACATGAGAAATATGGCTCGCTATTTGTAATCACACTCACATGCTGAGAAATATGTGGTGTAGAATTAATAATCCGATAACATGAGAAATATGGCTCGCTATTTGTAATCACACTCACATGCTGAGAAATATGTGGTGTAGAATGGGTAGCGGAAGATTAACCAATGATAATGGTAGGTAATAAACAGACCAATTATTATTAGAATCTTGTGCGGTAATTTTGATATTATACACTTTCCTTTTATGATAATGGTAAGTAACAAATAAACTAAATATTAGCCATAGCCTTTCCTTTTATGATAGTGGTGTGTAACAAAAAAAACTAACTGTTATTTGATTTTAATTGGGCAATTTTGAGCTCATACGTTCTTCTTACTTTTATTCAATATCATTTGAATTATATAAAATATTCTAATCCCATACCGTGTCTTTTTGTTATTGGACTTTTGATAGTATTACGGTTCTCTTGAATAATGATTATTTAAATTAAAAATAAATTTTTTTTAAATTATTAATAGCCATTATTAAATTATATTTTTATTAGTGAATTTTAAAATGTAATTTCGTATTTATTTTTTATTTGATAATTTAGTAATTAAACTATAATAGAAAATCAATTTATATATATATATATTTATTATATATATATGTGGGGTGATATGGTAACTATTTGGATTAGCGGGAGAACTGGGAGAGCCGAGCGAACTGGAGAGCGCCACCGCGGAACACGCTGCTCCATCGACCAACCAGGCGGCCATGACGGGTTTCTGCTCCAATCGCCTGTCGATCCCTGGCCCATGGTAAGTCCACCAACTCTCCGCACTCCTTGTTTTTGAAAGCCACTTGCCTGCTCCGCCGTTTGTTCCACCAGCCTGGTTATTTCATTCCTCAGCCACATGTCCGCACGCAGGTTTCTCCTTTCCTGGACGTGGCTACCTGCGGGTTCCCTTCATGTAATTCCTCCCTCCTATTTAATCTTCGTTACACAGTAAACTCTGGCTTTCTCTTCCTGTGCCTCCTGGCACGGGACATCCTGGGTTTTCTGTGTCGCCTTTCAGCATATCCCCTTCACGGGCCTCCTGCCTGATCAGCCGGTTTCCTTTCTATCTTTCATGTTAGCTCTCTATTACTTATGCCGGGATATCTGCTCCTCTCCCTGGTTTATATTCAGCCGGCGTAAGTCCTTCGCCCTTCACCTTGAGGATTTCCTCTTTCACGGGCCTCCTGCCTGTTCTGCTAGCATTTGACGCATATCTTATTCTCGTTGTCATGATTCCTTTCCATTTGTCCCTGGTTTTTGATTGCGGCGTGTTTTTCGCTTAAGGGGTGACGCTCTTCCAGGTACGCCTCACACTGTTAATTCTTAAGTTTTTGCTCATTTATATCTTCGCTCGGTTTTTACATTGTCTATCCTGTTATGGAATGATATGTATATTTACTCTTCATGATTATCTATAGCGATGAATATCTGGGGATTCCTCGCTGGTTTAATGTCCTACTGAATGTTTTTCATATTATAAATTCTCTCATAGTTATATTATCTTTCTTAGCACTGTTACTCTGTATATGGTTTTTTATAATCATCTTGACAGCATCATGTTTTCTAACTGTTTCATATTCTTGAAATGGTTCTTCTACGTATATCAACCCTGCTCAGATATACGTTTTCGCCTTGGCACATGGTGGTGCATCATATCTGTATACTGTTGCTGCATTGCATGCCGTAACCCCTCTCCATGATCGACCCCCCCTCGGATCCTCTCGGCCCTATCTTGCTCTGGTTTTTTCCCCTGTCGGATTTCTTTCCGGCAATATTTTCCCGCATTTTCTCCTTTTTCCGTCATGTATACGGCCCTCAGTTGCATGACATCATTTGTCATTCTCGATAAGTCAATCTCCAGGTTCTTTTGAGATCCGTCTTGATCCTTTTCTGGCAACATTTACTCCTTTTACGGGCATCGACGGCGCTATCGGACATCCTTTTTCTCCACCTATCATTCATTATATGTCCTTTTGTTCTGAAGTCGACCCCTCCAACGCTTCTTCCCGTCATATTTTCTGATTTCGATATATTCTTATGCTGTACCTTTCCTTCGACTTTTTCCTCAACTTTCTCCATATCTAGGCGTTACTCTCCTGCAATCATTTATTGTTGTGGTTCGACGTCTTTTCATATTGATGGTGCTCTATTATCTTCTCTTATGATCTGTCTTTGGCTCTGAATCCGACATGGACTCCGCTTCTGACTCCTCTGTCACGGAGGCTTTAATCCGGGCCGCCATCCTTGCTGAGGAATCGAGGATCCCGGACCGATCCACATTGGATAGCTCCACTATCCACCCGGATATCCATCCGCCTTTATCTGATCGGGTCATTGACTCCCCACGGGCCCATCCCCTTCCACATCATGCGGCCCCACACAAGTCGTTTCGGGGATCTCCTATCCCAGCCAAGTCATCTGCTCCTCTGCCAGCTATCAACTTGGACAATGCCCACCTCACTGAGCGGATCGACAGTCTTCAAAAATCTGCACTTATTGGTTAGTGGCACTTCCCGGTTATGGATGACCTGGAAATGAGGAAATGGCTATCTAATCGGTGGAAGCCTATTATTGGATATACACCCATTATTTCTCATCTCATGCGAGATTGGTTCTGTTTTCATTTTCCTGATGCTGCAGACTCGGAGATCATTTTACGGGCACCTTGGGTCTTCAAAAGGAGCTTTCTTGCTCTTCATAGATGGTTTATTGGATTCGACCCTCTAAAGAACACCCCCTCTCATAATCTGATCTGGGTGAAGCTCCCGAACCTCCCGCTCGAAATGTGGTCTAAAGAGATATTGGAAATCATTGGGAACTCCATTGGCCGTTTTATATATGCTGATCCATGGATTATCGGGGAAAAGGACAAACGGATAGCTTGGATCCTCATCGACCGTGCCTTCCGTGGTGGTTACCCCGAACATGTCGACATTTCTTGGCATGGAATAAGGATTACCCAGCGCCTGGACTTCTGGGGCATTCCTTTCCGCTGTGTCGCATGTCACAGGACTGGTCACCTCATCGAGGCCTGCCCCTGACGGGATGCCCATCGCCGCTGTTTCCCCCATCATCGCATCTCATCCCGTCGCCACCCTCCTTTCGCCCATCCGCCTGCTAACCCGCTTCATTCTTCTTCCCCATCCCCTGGGATTCCCTCTGCACAGATCCCTATTGAACTCCCTTCTTCCCCCCCCCCTCATGCCCATCCCGAACCTATCTATGATCCCCCCGTTCGCTCCCCCTCTCTTATCCCGATTGGAGACATCTGTAATGGCTCTCTACCCATCTTTATATCCTCTCCTTCCCCCCCTCGAGCCACCTGCTCCCTGTCCATCAAAGGGAAGGAACCCATGCTGACAAACACCCCAGTCAACTCCCCCTCATCATCGCCGGTTAACCATTTCGACAGCGACGTCGACCTCCTTCTGCATCACCGATCCGTGGAGCTGGAGCCACTTACCATCCACAAACCGCCTCAAAGAGCCGAGCCTTGTGGCTTGCATTGGGGGACCGTAATACCAAATTTCAGCAAAAGCTAGGTCATTGCAAATTTCGGCGAAGAAGAGTTCAAGTAAACAACACAGAATTTTCGCTCAGCAATTGGATAGTCATTCGTTACAGCCTCAATCACACCCTTGTGATTCATGTGCTTGTTTGGCCGCAACCATTACAGCTCCTTGTACGGTTTTCCACTGCTATTTTTCTCTTTTTGGCAAACAAAAATTATCGGTTTTTTAAATGCGTTTTGTGCTTGCATGAGGTTGCACATTAAAAACATTTTAATGTGTCTAGAATTTATGTTCTGATGCTTTCATCAACCATCTCCGGACCTGGTTGCGAGACAAAAGTCCACCAGGTTCACACACTCGGCTGCACAGTGCTGGCTTGAAAATCATTATGTAGGAAAAATGATAAAGTACATAGAAAATTTCAATTCTTGGGAATATTACGTGGGCATTCTATTCTAACATCTATATTTAAAATATAGAAACAATTTTATTTCTGTTTTCAGTTGAATCGAACTGAATTATAAATGATGTATTTTAATTCTAAATGTGTTTCTATATTTACTCACAAGGCATATCTCATGTAATATTTGTATTTAGTTTAAAGCAATGTTAATCTGCATGTATTGTATTTCATGTCTTATTTGCAGAGAAAGTGGCAACATCCTAAGTCTTTAGAGGCTAGTCATCAATAAACTTAAGATAAAAATGAATTTTAAAAATATTTAAATGATTTTAAAAATATTTGAGCATTTATATTAATTCTTATTGATTCTTCCTTGCTTACACTTGCCACAAAGCCTACTTACACCTGCCACTCCACCTCCTGCTTGCTTCCACCTTCGCCTCTGCTTGCTTCCACCTGCCACCATCGCCATCCATCTTTAACTAATTAAGACCCAGGCATTCTTCTCCAAAACGATAGATGAACGAACTTCACATATCTCATTTCATTTGGTGCCGAGAGATGAAGGGTGTTAAGACAGTAAAGTCCAAGCTGAAAGTCTGTCCACCACAAGCAATTGATTGGGCATCCGCCATTATTGAAAGGCAGCTTATGAAAAATCCCCATTGCTGAAAGCAGCTAGTCTGTTCCACAAGCAATGTCGTCCTTTCCACTTCACGCATGCATTTCACTTTTCCTCCACATTCCACAAGCAATGACGTTCTTTCCACTCCACAAGCAATGCCGTCCTTTCCACTCCACGCATGCATTTCACTTTTCCTCCACATTCCATAAGCAATGCCGTCCTTTCCACTCCACGCAGGTATTTCACTTTTCCTCCACATTTCATAAGCAACTGCCTTCCCACCGCTGAAGAAATGGTCTTTTTCCTGCGGAATTCTTTCAAAAAGTGTTGTCCACAGTGGTATTAGATCATATCATGGTATTACTACTCTTTTTTATCTATTTTTAGTGTATCCGTAATCGTAATCATCATGACACTAATAGATATGGTGTTACTTACTGTGATCTTCTTATCACTATAACACTAATGATTACACCAAATGAGTTCCGGAAATAATCGATTTAAGGTCATATTTTAAAGATGAGAATTTTGAATAATTCTGAAATTATTATTTAATATATTACAAGATACTAGTTATCTAGAAACCCTTTTTAGATTGTGCTTATTTTCAATCTCCGGTTTCTTATTTCTAAAATAGTTATATCCAAGAGGGAATTAATAATTAAGTGGAGACCAAATAATCTGCAAGAGATGGTGTCTTGAATTGTGGTGAACAAACAGTGTTTTTAGGTCCAGAAATAATGTTTTTAGGTCTGGTTTGTGCGTTGCATTTTTACAGCGTTGATGGTGCCAATTTAGACTGCTATAAATTTCAAATGCCAATATCAGAAATATGAACAATAGAAATTAATAATTATGTGGGGACTAAATAATAATTATGTGGGGACTAAATAATTCTGTTGTCCTAAACTGTGAGGAACAAACAATGTTTTTAGGTCTGGTTTGGGCATTGGATTTTTACGGCGTTGATGCTACCAATTCAGGCTGCCATAAATTTCAAATGCCAATATCAGAAATATGAACAATAGCAATTAATAATTATGTGGGGACTAAATTATTTGCAAGAGATGGTGTACAAGCTACAAGCTCAATTCTGCTCTCCTAAACTGTGGGGAACAAACAATGTTTTTAGTTTTGGTTTGGGCATTGGATTTTTAAGGCGTTGATGTTGCCAATTCAGACTACCATAAATTTCAAAGGCCAATACTAGAAATATGAACGGTATTTCCTACTGCCACGCTAAAAAAATAGGAGCCATT
>APFE030929430.1:25660-90526 GCA_000404065.3 Pinus taeda | reverse complement strand
ATTACATAAATGAACAATTCTTGGATGATACAAATGAAAATACCTCCTTTCTATATATAGGAGTATAAGGGGTCATAACATAATCAAAGCCTACATAACAATAATAATGTAAGGGCAAAATAATAATAATAGTGGGCTTCTATGGGGCACAATAGTAACAATATGGGCACAACAATATTAATAAGGGGTACAACTACAATAGTAATGGGGTAATCACTAGTATTATGGGGACCCAACATAAGATGGAATCATTTGAGCAGTCAGTCTTTGCATACCAGCATAATGCATTTGATGTTGGTAACTTTGGTAAGGTTGATGGGCATAACCATTATGATATGGTTGATACGACTGCCCATTACTTGCAAAGACTTGTTGCTCATATCCTTGGTAGGCCTGCTGGAATTGCAGTTGTTGGTATTTCACTAGCCATGGTTGTGAAGTCATAGGCTATTGTCCAGTACTGACTGTTTTACCTAGATGGGGATTGGTGTTACTCGTTTGAACCTGTGCCATTCCACTAGTTGGTGATTGCGGTTGTGTCATAGGTACAAGAGATTTTTGCTTTACAACCTATGAAACTTGAGGTTGGCATACAACTGGTGATGCTTGTACTTGCGATACTACCACAATAGCCAGCGTAGTGGGGATATTTATCATAGGTAAACTTTGTTGTATTGAGCATACAACTCTTGGTTGTTGAGACAAGAGTGGCACCCAACTGCTAGTTGTGATTCCAGCATAACCCAAATTTTGTTGTGAACTCACGCATGGTTGTCCTTCCGAGGAAGGCAATGAAAGGGTATACGGCCTTCCATACGATGATAATCCAGTACTCAAAGGAATGATTTGCCTTTGGGGACCGGTTTCCCCAAATTGACCTTGTGAAGGATCAATTTGTTGAGACTCAACGTAAGAGATTCCAAATATAATTCAAGATGAACAAACAGGAACAGTGCATACTGTCGAAATAGCCCCTCGATGGACTCCATCCAGCGATTGAAAGCTGGTTGGGACAGATGGCATGCCGATGAACATTGTCGGAGTAGCAGAAGAAGCTTCTGCTGTTGCTGTGTCGGGTAACATAGTCCTTGATGTCGATGATTGTTCAGACATATTAAGCCTATCCAAAAGATTTCTTAGTGATTCTTCAGGAACTTCTGATGGCGGGTGAATATCTTCTGATGAAGAAGGATATAGGGTGATCCCATCTCCAAGTTGCGTTGAAGTGCTAGATGGAGGATCTTCCACAATCTCTTCTAGGGCAATCAATCCAGGAGGAAGAGGCAGACCGTCAGGTCCGTAAAATATTTCTGGTTCCGAAGAAGATATAAGTTCTGCAGCAACAGACTGTTGGGGAGTAACACCTTCCGAATCGGCTGTAGATGGAGCCAGTTCAGGAATAGAAGTGTTAATCGTCACACTAGGATCAGTTGTAATGTCCTTTTGTTGTTGCGGAATTTCTTTTGTTGAGGCAGGGATACCAGAAATGTTCGGAGTAACCGGAGTCTTTGAAGCTGTTGGAGTGCTTGCTCCAACCAACCTAGGGGACTTTGATCTGGTTAAATGATTTCGCTTCGTCTGGAATGGTTTCACTTCCTGAGTCAACGAAATTTGACTTGTAAGCCTCCGCGAATGATGGGGTTTTGATTAACTTTCTTCCACGATTGCGGATTACTTGATCAACTCAAAATAAAAGGGAAAAATGTTTCTCAAATTAAATGAATTTTAGATGCTTTGACACAACTTGTTTTTTCAATTTTAAAGAGTCGATAAAAAACAAAATATGACTCTAGTCGCCTTCGATTTTTATTGAGCCTGAAGTGACAAGTGCTCAAAGGACCTTTTCCTTTAAGGAGTCAAAAAAGGAGCAAAATGGACTTCTCTAGAGATCTAGGCAGAGGGGATTACCAAACCAATCGCAAAACTGCAGAATACTTTTTACGGTATGGTAGTCAATCTTCCCGAATGCTGTGTTCAGTGCATTACGATCGATAGGGCGGCAGACACGGATTCTTAAGGATAAAGGATGCAGCTTATTGTGGTCTCCCAAAATATAATCGACGGTACGTGGGAGCACAAGTCCATACTGGCACTTGTCGTCTCAGAGTGGAGGAATCACCCAACCAACAATGTAAGCAACAGTTACCAGGTTTTACAACGCCGAAATATGTCTCTAGCCTAGACCTCTAGATGTTGTGTGTTAGGTTCCAAAGCGTTGTTAGATTCATTAAATTTATTTTAAGTTGATCTTGCTTTAAAATTTGCCTTTCAGGTTCACTGCGTGATGTGTATACAATTCCTAAAATGTAGTCTAAGATGATAAACAAACGTTTAATCTTCTTTTCACAATGAAAATCCTAGATACTAAGGAAAGAAAGTTAAGAATCTTTCAACAAAGAGCACAGAGCACATGCTAAATGCATTGTCCTAAATCAAACCAAGTAGTCTAAATGCAAATGCGCATGCATGTATTTGTTTTTAGCCTTCTTAATGTATGAATGATGATAAGAAAGCTATGTGCAAATCTAAATTATTTTCAAAGTGACAATACTCAACAAATTTCTTTTCAAAATGAAGTGAAGGTAAGAGGGACACTTTGCGATTTCGAAATGAAAATTGCTTTTCGACACTTTAGAAACTACTAATTCAAATCATAAACAATAGTAACCGTATAATCAATTATTAAGAACAATGGGATTGTCTTCTATGACTGAAAATGAGAGCTACGACACTTTCAAATAAAAAAACCACAGTTCGACTATGCTACTTCTTTGCAAAAGAGAACTAAAAATGGCACATAATACATAAAAACACTTACAGTTCTTTGCACTATGGAGGCGAAATAATGTAAGAGAAGGGGTTTTTCATATAGATACACTGACCACAGACAACAAAACTCCTAAATAGGACTGAAAAGAGTGAGGAAAAAACCAAAGTCTGAAGGTAAAGTTAACCTTCCCTGACCATCGCACCTGTTACACAGTGAATTTAGTATGCAGCACACCTACTGCACTCGGGAAGTGCAATCCATATAGACTGCCTTGAAGGCAGGGTGCGATGGTACCAGTGTGAGACTTTAAATGAGTTTTTACTCACAATTTGCAATTCAGTTCAGGGATTTAGGCTGAGTAAGTGATGTTCAGTATATGTAAATCACAGGGTTGATATAAGGAGGTTACTAGAGCCACCACTTAGGGCAATTAGACTATTTTCAAATCGATTGTTTAATTCATAAACAAATCCTGGAGATAGACTGAAGCAGCATTGATCTACTTTGCATTTGTATAAAAAATGCAGTTTGAAGGCTAGCTGGCTTGGCTTCAGGTTCCGTCTGTAAGTTTATAAAAGAAACAAAGATAGGCTAACAAACAATCTAGTCACTCCCCAACGAAGTCGCCATTTTGTTACCGGAAATAGTGTGCACTCGGATGCTGCTATTCCCACTAAGACTGGTAGCTATCTTATGAACAAACAAGTAAAGTCTACTTTCGTTTTCCTTTATGAAAATAGATAAGAGTGGAACAAAGGAGACCAATGTTAGTCTTGCGCTTGATTTCCTTGTTTGATTCCTCTCCTTCCTGATAGAGCTTTGCCGCTTCTTCTTCATTTGCCCAGCTTCAAAGAGCACCTGTGGAATCACAACAACACACTACTATCGAAGAACAAAGATATATATTCTTAAATAACACAGGACTAGATATGTGTTAACCATACAAATGCATATATAAGCAAACATACAAGAATATGGAGGAAAACTTGAATATCTTTATTAAGATAAAAAGTAGCAAGAGGATTACAACCATATGTTTTGACCCAACATCATCCTCCAGCAAGAAAGCCCTTCTTCACCTCAAGTATAGCTTAGATCACCCAACACTATGAAGTTACACCAAAAAACCAACAACACTTCTCTACAAGATACAAGATTCTAGCTTTTGGATCTCTGTGATGAGGGATCCATATATAGATGATTGTAGGGGGGTGAGTCATCTTCTAGGGTCTTGATTAGTGTCCTCTCTCTGATGGTTCTTGATTCCACTTGGAGACTGATGATCTCTTACTCATCCCTGGTCAAAAACAGAGAGGCAAGTGTCAGAGGGGAAGCTTCTCGAAGATTCTATGATCTTCCACCTCGCAAATTGTCTTTGCCATTTGTCCATTCTCACCCATCACACCCTACAAAGGGGCCATTCAGTATGCATTGCACCCTTTACACTGGGAAGGTGATATGCATCGCACCCTCTGCACTGGGTATTCAGTATGGTCCAGTTTTGACCATTTCTGAGCAGTTTTTTAGTGGAGAACTTCTGGGAGATGATGTAATCAGTTGACCTTGTTCCTTTAGGCAGTGAAGCAACACTTTTAGGGACTTAGGAGCCCTTAGTTTATGGACATTTATGATTGGGGTTGAAGTGCCCAAAATGTCTATAATAGTGAGGTTTCAAATTAAAGTATTCAGCCAACTATTATCCACAAGGTAATGGATTAGTAGAATCAACAAACAAAAACATTATTAGAATCATCAAGAGGACTATAGACCAAAATCATAGGAATTGGCACAAAGCATTGACATTTTCTCTTTGGGCAGACAGAATTACATAAAAGGCCTCCATCGGTTCTTCTCCTTTTTCTTTAGTTTATGGAAAAGAAGTTTTTCTCCCCACAAACATAGCAATCCCATCTCTCTCCCTATTTCAATTCATTGATGAAAACCCTTCCTCTTCTCTTTAAGCAAGACAATTCCAAATTCTTAAGCTTGAAGAAGAAAGAGAGATGGCTAAAGCAACCCACTTCCATCATCGACAATTAGTCAAAGCCTCTTTTGATACAACCTCTGCCAATCATAAAAATTTTCAAGTAGATGATTTAGTTTTCAAATGGGACAAAGCACATGAGAAAAAGATAAACATACCAAATTCCAAACTTTCCAAATCATTAAGAAATTTGCTCAATCAACATTCCTTGCCCATTAAAGGGAAAATTCTGAAAAAAAAAATACTTTTCCTAGGAGATAACCTCTTCTAATTTTGTACCATATCTCCTTTAAGATTCTTAGGAAAATAAAGGTTAAGTAGTATTTACTTTTGGCTTCTGAAAAATAAAATCTTTGATAAATTTTCGATTTTTTGCTTCTATAAGTAGGAAAAGTTAAAGAAATAATTAGGACATTTAAATATCAAAATAAACCTGATTTCTTTGGAAAAACTTGACCTTGCTAAAACATTTATTCTATGAACAAGCTCTTATCTTTATAAAGTATAGATGTTTTGTTATTAGTCAAGAAAAGAATCTTTAACCTAATAAGGACTTTCTATAGGTAAGCATCTCAAAAATCTATCATTATCATCCAGAACTCTTAAAAGGGCCAACAATTCACCCCATCTGATAAAATTTTCCTTTTTCGGAGTGTAATTCTAAAATATGCAAAATTTAGAAGATAATAAGTCTCATTACGAGCTTGCTTACCATGATCATAGGGGAATAATTAAACTGATATTACCACAACTGCATACCAAAATAGGGTAATAGCCAATTATCTAATCAATCAAAAGACAAGGGATCTCATCAAGAGCCAGCTTGTTCAGTTTAGTTACAACCAGTGAATGGCATTGTCATTATTAGGTTACCAAGCCTAGAAAATGTTTTTAAAGGAACTTAAAAAGAAAAATTATATAAGAAAGAAAAATGAGAAGATCCAAATGAGATTGAAAGAAAGTGAATATCATTTTGAATTTTGAAAATTGCTTCTGATGGGACAATGAGTCATTGTTGGTTAAAAGATAACCCTGTCAAGGCTATAAACACCTGCTGGTAGAAAAGGCTATATCTATGATAAATGAGTAATCAATAGAAACCAATTTGTGGAAGACACTTGCTATATCTCTTTAAATTTTAATATTGACTCATGCAAACATTTATATTTTTGTCACTATGAAAGAAAAGTAGTTGAATAAATAGGTTAAGTGATTATGATTCTAGAGAAATGTTGTTTAGTTTATAACTCATGTAATTATTATTCCTATAACTCTTCTAATTTTGAAAGTTCTAGAAATTTCAGAAAACCAACAGAGATAACCAGTTCTCCCAAGTGAATCACCAATTTTTGTACTATGTAACAACCCCCCATTTATATATAGTAATATCTGATATTAGACATATAAATGGGGACCCTTTTAACTTTTTAGTCTTTAAAAAATAAATCCTAACTCTAAGAAATTGCCTTGAAAACTCTTAGAAAGCAACCAAATTTTAGGATCCTTATCGCAAAGCGCATTTCACATTTTTTCATGTAACACCTTTAAGTAATCCCAAATTGTGATATGTGATCAAACCTCACACTACGATATTCTAATAAAAACACCTTGAGAATTCGTAATCGCACTTCGCAAAAGTCACAAATAAACAATCGGTGCCATTCTGTCATCCTTAACGATTTGTGAAATACGATATTGCGATATTCACAATAGCATTTCGCATTATAAACAGGCAACGCTATATTACATTGTTTAAAAGTTGTGATGCACGAATAAAACACCAAGCGTGGAAAGTAATTGTGTTAATGAACAATTTGACAGGGTAATTAATGTTTAGCAGCCCGAGGAGAAGTAATGATGTTTCAAGTATGGCTAGTTAACGTTGAATATCTCATTTTAAATTTTTCCACAATTCAAAGTCATTTCAGAAAGCTTTCAGCCTTAACTTGCCTATATCGTCTGTGCTAATATATCTCTTCCATTTCAGACAAGCTTCAAAATACATGTTATTGTGGAAGGTGATGCAAAAAAAAGAGCATTATAGAATCTAAGATATCATAAATGTCTCCTATATTCTCTGATACGGTATGCAGTGTCGATGGGGGAGAATAGAATGGGAGGTCATATACAACAGGCTTGAGGATGAGCATCCCAAAGTTACTATTGTAAAGGCAACAACCAACTCAATAAAACCTTCAGGAGTCCAATTTAAAGATGCTTCATGTTCTTTCCTTCATAGAATAGGAGCAAGAGCGAAAATAATCCCATATACTGATATGGTTAGGTGTGTGGTGGAAAACCTCACTATTGAAGATAGGAAATTTAGAAACTCGAGAATGGAACTCATGGGGTCATTAAAAGATGAAGACCTAAAGCAAATGTACCATATACCTAACCCTCAACACATATATGACAACTCATACCTTGCCAACTTTGCAAGTAAAAACGAAGAAACTTTCAAGATGATCCAAGGTTGGAGGGTACTGGAGAACAAGTTCAAATTTTATAAAATAGGTATGTATCCTATAACCTCTTTGGCTAACCCCTACAACCATGCAACTACTATGTTATGTAGGCTATACAGATTACCTAATAATGCAAAGTTTTCCATATAATGGATTCCTTTGATTAATGCATGTCTCAATTCCCATATTATGAATTGGGCCATTATCCTATCTGATAACCTAGCCACTGTCATCACCAAGTATCATCAAAAGAGATCCTCCTCCATAGAAAACCTTCCTCCATTCTATTTCAGTGCCTACATCATGGATGCCATCTGTTTCTGTACTAAATTTCCAATCATGGGTTGGAAATGGACCTTGCAGGACCCCTACCCTATCCATCTTAGCCATAAATAGATTTGGTAATCCCATTACATACCTCATTTCTATAAAATATGCCATGTCGTTATTTTTCCATTGCATCAATGAATTATGAAATCCCCCAAGTTTTCCAAAGAAGCTGCTACAGCCCTTCTAGTAGTGAGCAAGTATTTTGTTAAATAATGGTTTACATACATCAGGATTTTTGGCAGTACAATGGACCTGCATGTCCTCCCTTTATATGTCTCTCATAAATTATTAGCAAGAGAAATAGCCCAGCAGACTATGGGAAAAGGCTTGACCAAATTCCTAAAAGAAAGCAAGAATTCGGTGCGGTTCCTTTTCATTAGCAAATTTTAACCATGCAACCAAAGAGTCAGTAAGCCTATAAAGCCTCAGGCTCCATACTTTGTTGAAAAGGAAATTCGATCTAGAAAAAATAGCACATAATGTTACTACTATAGTAAAGATCAAGACTTATAATCATGAGGCTAATAATTTTGAAGACCTTTTATAGTTTTCTAAATCCTTCGAACAAGCGTTCTAGTGGGCAAGGACAAATCTAAGTCCTAAAGATTTTGAAAGCTTTCAAGATTTCAGAAACAAAAGGCTCGAAATAATTCCGCTACATTTGTTAAAAATCGAGGACAAGTCTACTCCCAGTGTGATTGTCAACAGTGAGGGACCTAATTCTCACATAGAGTCTCAAATGGATACAGGGAAAACACTAGATATAGGGAGGGTCCATGACAATGAGAATACATCTGAATCCAACAAGAGGTCAGTCGAAAAGCAGGGTACAAGCAGCCCACCTAGAGATATCTGTTCTGAGATCAAAAGAAGAAGTTTGGAATAGGAGAGGGATCAATTCCATTAAAAACTACAAAACACTCCCACGACAACAGATGCCCAGGAAACCATGGAGTATCAAATTCCTCCACATATTCAAAAAAATATAGAGTCTGAACCAATGGATGAGCTAGCGACAACATCTCAGTAAACTGAAATCATTCCCACTTTTCCCACATCGGAAATTGTCTTGAAGGTGAATGAAATCCCTCCTCTAAAAGTGTTCTACAGCTCGCTGCACAAGTCTGTAGTAAGAAGATAGAGGAAAAGAAGGAGGGTAGAGACACCCGAAATCCCACCTAGGAATGAACCGATGGACATAGTCTGGAAGGACATTCCTTCCAATCCAGCCGAAAACTTGACCAGACTGTCACAGTTTACAGGGGCATATGCAACTGCCATCATGGATAAAGTTACCGAGATATATATTTTGTTGAAGGAAAAGGAAGAGAAGATTGCACAACTTGAGCAACAGCTCGAAACAGAGAAGGCAAGTGTAAATAGGTAGGCCAATGAGTAGCTAGCCCAATTTCAATAGAACATGGAGGTGTTGAAGATAAGCCATGAAGGAGACATATTAGCTAAAAAAATGCAACTCCAAGACTTGCAGCAAGCCATGGAAAAATATAAGGATGTTCCTACTATCGAGGAATTCGTCAAAGAGGCACTAGAGATAAATTATCTCCTATTAAAACAACAAGAAAAGTTCTTCCAAAAGATGTCACATATTTCTCCTTATCTGATCACCATTGACCAGCTAACGGATAAGGTGATTGACCAAAGTACTGAATTCATTAACCTAAACACGAGAATCTTAGAATTCATCAAGTGGAAAGAAACAGAAGAGGGAAGAAAATCTAATATGCCCGAGATCGAGGAGACACATAACGACGTTTTATTCATAGATTAGGATGCGAGGATCAAACAAACTTAATTAGCAGTGGCAAGAGCTGTCGGGGTGTCAAAGAACATAGTAAAGGTGGTAAACCACATGTTGTATGCCACCAAGTTGGTCAAGGAAGGCAACCTGAAAGAATTGCCCAATTTAAATGACTTGCATAAAAGCTGGAAGGAAAGAGCGAAAATCGAAATGGAAGCAATTGCAAAGATAGCAAAGACTGACTGGGAGGCATATTGGCAATACCTTGTCAAGCCACACAGCCAAATTGTGACCCTTAACTTCTCACTCCATTCAACTCAACGAACACTGCCACCTCTCGCGGATGCTATTTTTGCAGGACAGGTCAGAACAAAGTTTGGGGCACCTCCTCAAGTAAAAATGATGGTTGATATATGCGATCTAAAAGACAAGTTGACATACAACAAATCATTATCATAGCCTCTGCTCATCAAGTTACTTTTATTTTTATGGTTAGTTAACTAGTTAGGAGGAAGGTTGTTTGAAACCTCCTCAAATTTTTGTACAATCTATTTTTGAACGTTAGTTAGAATAGTATTTATACCCTTCTCATGCATTTAGAGAAGGGTCGATAATTTTATCAAAAACATTTGCAAAGAATGCACTTGTGTAAGTTTTTTGAATGCTTTACCTGGATGCGGGTGTCAATCATGTTAATTAATGTGATTAGATGGTCGGCCGGTGGATAGGAGAGCCATATGGCTACCAGCATTGTCCCCAGTGCCAACCTCAAGCGAATTCATAACACATTGCAGAGGGAAATAAATGACTTTGAAAGCCGAGACACATTCATCTCCCTCATAGCCATGGCCTCTACAGAGTGGTATGCAATTCCTCCTTTGCTCCATGGTGTCTGCCCTCTGCAAGTTGCTAAACCTTGCATTCGCACAGTGACCGGCAGTCGATGTTGGTTACTTTTGTGCCTAGATCTTGGCAACGAATTTCATTTCTCTCACTCCAGCCTCTGTATCTTAGACCAGGCCCAGACCTCCCCTACTCATTCTCCATGTCGAAAAACTTCCAATTCCTTTGCTGTCAACTTAACTCATAATCATGTTATGGCACGCATTAGGCATCCTATGCGCAACAGGCACAATGGAACCCACGGAGCCATCATCCACACGCTAGCTTTGACTAGCTCTACCACCGTTTCCCCTGACTCCTCCACTGATACGCTCAATCCTCTCAACTCTCCCTTTTTCCACTACCCAAATACCACAAATGGCAGGGGTCATGCTATATTCCAAGCCACTGAAGGGAGAGACGTAGCAGTCCTCTCAGCGAATTTCCCTCTTCCACCTTATATTTCTCCCCATAGCACTCAGTTCCGTTTCCGTAGCACCTTAAATTGGGCTATAATCATTGCTACTGTAATAATTTCCTTCGCGAAAGAGTCTGAGCCGCAAGCTATCTATCCGGGCTCAAGGATGAGTAGAGTAGGGAGGCTTTAGGCAGCCGAGGAATCAACATTCCTTGCAATACACAAAAAAACGAAGGCAAAGCGGCTCTGCATGGCAAGGCTATAGTTGGTGAACCATCAGTTGAGGATGACAAGCATAATGGCATGAAGGCTTCGGGAAGCAGACCGAACGACACTTCTAAAACGGAGATGGGCACAGGTGGCACTAAGGAGGCTCCACCAACTCAGGGGCATGGCGTGTCTGATGCGAATGATGACTGGTACCAATTTGCGTGTAGGATCGAGGAGGAACTAGCCCCAGAGGATCCACTAACTTGACGCATGGAAACCAGTTATTGCTTCTTTCTGCCAGGTGGATGTGTCTAATTCTAAGCAGTATTTTTAAGACTCCTGTTTTTTTATTCTAGACCTGCATTTTCTCTCTCAGTCTTTTTGGAAAAACAATGTTTACCCAAGTGTGGTTTCTTTCTAGTTCAATGGACTGGTTTCCCCTATGTTGGGGTAGTTTTTATGGTTCAATGGACTGATTTCCCCTATGTTGGGGTAGTCCAAAGCAAACAGATTCATTTTTTGGTGATGATTGATGCTCAACAACTTTGAGGTAAAGCCTCTCTATAACCTCTTTTTGTACCATATCAATAGAACAATATTACTTAGAAAAAAAAAAAAAATTTGAATGCTATGGTGAAATTATGGAAAATGATCATTTCTTTTAAATATCAAACTACTTTCCTTTGTTGATGCATTGTTGTATACTCAGAAGATAATTTTGATCTGAAGAAAGAAGTTGATCTATGTCATTATTCAGATGAGAAGAACTTCACATATATGGTACTTCTATCTTGTATGATTAGTTTAGTTTTTGTTCAATTAGTGATAACACTTTATTTTCATGAATTGTATATGAGGTATGTTCTTTCTGTTAAGCGTTAATTGCACTATTGTATGATTCCTAGCTAAAATTGTTTATTTTCATATATGAATCATAAAATATATGCGATATAGTTTATATGTTTCTTTGACTAACTATTTAGTCAAAGAAATTATCTTTATATGTTATCACCTATGTTTTATGCGTGATTGATTTTTATTATCACATGTCAAACATATATCTTTTTAGATCGCATATTACACAGAAATACCCGAGGTTATATTAGATTAAGTTAGTTAGAGATTTGTATGATAGAATAGGTCATTTAGTTATCATTATTTTATTGCAATCACTTGAAAAACCACTCACTCTCATTTTAAAACCCACACTGGGAAACTGGTCCCATCATCCCCAGTTGGAGCCACCACATTAAACGGAAAAGGAGTTGTCTTAAGGTCTGGACTAGGTGTTTATCCCCCATGTTGGAGCAACAAAAATCTGAGGCTTCAACACCATGAAACATTTTTGCAAATGGATGCATGAATATTGAGAAAATTCAAAAATGGTTGTAGGTGATGGAGGTCAATTTCTGGAAAAAGTGCATTGGAATTTGTTGAAATTGCTCGAGATTGTTATTATAATCCATATGCATCTCCACTTGAAACATAATGAAAAATGGATGCATGGTTTTCAAGATATGAAAAAAGAAATTTTTTGTTCTATGTATTTCTGTTTCATGTAGTAAAATAGAGGCTTCCTATAGTATTTTAGAACAACAAGGAAAATGAATGAGAAAAGCTTGGGAATGATGGGTGGATAGTGGAAATAGATGAGGGTGATGGATTGGCAATGCCTTGGTCCTTCTAGAGCATATGAGCAAAGGAGGAGAAAGTCCAAGTTTGACTTCCTTTGACTAGAATTTTGACCATTTTTTTCTTGTTTTGGTGCCAACTTGTTTTTGTTGCTTGCATATGTTGGAGAGCACCTACATTCATCAGAGAGATACATGGATTAAAGATTTTTTCTTTTTCTTTTTTTTCTTCTAGGGCTACTAGCTACCCGAATGAGGTTTTCAACTAGTAGGTCTACCTAGGTGCCTCAAAGGAGATTTTCACCTAGGGTATTTTCTTTTTCTCTTTTTTATTTTTTTTTCCAACCCATTGACGACCTCATGGAGGTTTTTAAAATAAGCCAATCTCAGGTGCCTCAAATAAGGTTTTCACCTTATATTTTTAATTTTTTCTCTTTGTTTTCATTTTTTATTTCTTTTCTATCCTACTCTACTTGAAAAAAATAAATTCATTTTCAAGTGTAGGAATACTTCCAATGGAGCCATGTGCACATCAACATGACAAATAAACTAATGTTTACACTTGCAGTATATGGTTTTACATGTACCTAAATTTCAGATACCAAATGTTTTGACTTTGAAAATATCATACACAGTTGAAGGAGTGATGCTCCATCTTGTTTATTTTTTGGAACCAAACCTCAGTATAACTTTGATGCCCTTAGTTTGCTTGCTTATCTAGATCATTCTTCATGTCTTCTTCTACCATGACCTTCAAATATTCCTCCTTTTTTTATTGTTCTCTTGAATACATGGAGGATTTGGTGGTAACCATAAGGGAGCTTTCTCAATCTCCGATTTTGATGTCTGCTCTTCATCAAGTGCAGCCCATGATTCTTTGGCTTTCTCTTTTGAATATTCTTTTTTCTGTGTGTTGTCCTTCAATGGCATCAAGAGAATCTCTTTTTTGTAATATTCTTCCTGAGCTGAGATGAATACCATTTAGATCAAGAGGTTATATTTGGAAGTGTTGTACCTCGGCATTGTAAGTGGGCTGAGCTACTTCATTATGTGGGTTTGGAAATGGTGGTATAGGTCATTGAGTGGGAGTGGATATTTGAGATGGATGTGGTTGGGGTTGGGGTTGTGGTGAAGGTGGATGGTAGGGATAACATGGAGTTGAGTATGTAGGATACTGAGGAAAATATTGAGGATATTGTGGATGACTCCCATAAGTTCCTTGCCAGCCTTGTTTCCAAGATTGGTTTTGGGGTTGAGATGGCCGATGTTGCCAAGGAAAGGGTGTGTTCCAATTACTTTGAGGTGCATGTGCATAACCTTGAAATTGTGAATTAGGATCTTGCATCATACTAGGTTGACTAGGTTTCCATGGTCCTCTTGGAGCTACATAACATAGTTGTTTCGGTGATTGACTTCCTCTATTTTCCTCTTCTTAAACTTCTTTTAACCTTGGTAATGAGGGACAATATTTAACATCATGTGATTCTGCATGGACAACACAAATATCAACATCTTATTTTTTCTCACTTTTTATTCTTTGTGCACTTAGATTGCTAAGAATTTCCATTTTAAAGTTATTGAGCAAATTTCCAAGTTTATCATGACTTACTGATCTTGATAATGATTGAATTACTCTTTCCCTTCCTCTAGATATTTGTTTGCATGTTTCACAAATTTCTTCAAATGATAATTGGTATACATCACCTCTACTCATGAGATCAAGGAGATCAATTCATTCATCCCTAATTGTTCTAAGTAAGACGGTTTTTAGCATGTTGGATCCTAAATGATGTATTTTTGCCCTCTTAACGTTATGCATGAACCTCTATATTAGATCCTCAAGGCTTGCATCTTCTTTTTTATTCATTCTAAATATTTCTTCTTTAAAATCATGATCTTTATATTTTTCTAGTTATAATTTTGCATCACTCCATGATCTTATTGAATTGGTCCCTAAACTCATTAACCATTTAAGAGATCTATCCTTCAATGTTTCCGGAAACAATCTCAATTTTTGAGTGTTTAATAAGTAACCATAAGATCTAAAAACAATTTAAAATTCAAAGAGAAAGGTTTCTGAATCCTCTAACCTTAGACCATGAAAGTTTTGAAGAAAAGATGGAGGGATGTTCTTCATATGCACATTGATATCAGTATCTTCAATGGAAATCCAAGAGGATCTTCATCATTGTCATCATCTCTCTCTATTCCCTCTACATTATTTGTCATCTCTTCTTATTCTACCTACAGAAGTGGATGGTGATGTGACTCTTACTGCACCACGTGATCAAATGGGGGGGGGTTGGTGTTGGAGAAGTGTTTTTTTTTTTTGAATAAGAATGTTAATTCAATGAAATTTTATGTTTTTGCAAAAAGTAAAAATAAATAAATCAACTAGGGAGAAAATAATGCATACCTTGACACCACCTAGGCAGCGATGCCAAAAATTGATGAGCCTCGGTATTGCAACAAGAATGTTGCAACTCCCAAGGCTACCAACTTTAATTATCAAACCGATGTTCGTACAAACTTAAGAGGTATCGGCACTATACGTGCAACATACAATGTGTCCATCATTTTCTGTCATGATGTAATGAAGTGCATGTAATGAAATCAAATCCTAAACTAATTGTAGAAAATGAAATGCTCAAAATGGAAACCTTAACCTATTGCAAGAAAGAAAGAACAAGGAAATAAAATTATTATAATTGCATAAAGTAAATATCATGAAATAAATGTCAAGCATTACATTTCAAAGAGTTTAGATCCATTAACAAAGTTCATTTGATGTGGCAATCAAGAAAATCATCATTGTATTATCCAATCCATAAATTTGTCCATTAGCCCAAATCACTAAAAGGTTTTGCATGGGTAAAGAGGCAAGTCCTAAGTCATCTTTAGTCTTAATTAATCATTGATTTAGAACCTAGGGGTCTTGATTCAACCCTAAGAGACAATAACCAAGCTTCTTGAGTGAATTTGGGCAAGTATGTGCATGTTGGAAGACTACTACAGGGTTTCATGTAGTTTACTATAGGAAACAACATATTTGTTATAGGGAGTTATAATTCATCGAATTACCAACCAAATCAAATCCAAATTGGATGGGACAAATTTTGTTATTAACTATGATTTATTCGGTCTCTATTCCAAGTGAAATCACTCAAAAATACCTCTGTTAACCTAAGCTAAAAAGTGGCAGAAAATTACTAGTCTAAAATCTAGAAATGCGAGAACTAGTGAGTTAGTAAAGCTATCAAATTCCTAACCTAATAAAGTGAAAATTAAATGAGATATTTTTTTTTTATTAACTAGATTTTTTTTTTGATCGAATTCAAATGTAATAAACTCAATTGAATCTTTTTAACATGCTCTAAAAATAGGATAAATTTATTGTTATTTTCCACAAGGGACTTCCAGAAATCTATATTTGGGAATAAGAAAGCTAATCCAAGTAGCTCAATTATTAATATGACCTTCCAAGGCTATTCCAGTGATGAAATAATGCTTTTGACCCTAAAAAATAACTTAATTCAACCATTTAACCCAATCTTACAACAAGAAATCATTAATACTAAATGCATAAATAGAAAAAAGACAAGAATAAGAGACGCATGTGAATAAGAAGTGAAAAGAAGAAAAGTAAATGATAAAAAAGGGCTCTGAGGCTCCTGGGATGGCCAAGCCCAAGGAAACTTAGATTCGTATGAAGGACACCAAGATTTAGAAGTTGAACATGTCACAAATCTTCATTATTTCCATCAATAGAATTACATCCCTACAAGAAATGAAAGTGGAGTTGCAAAAATACAAGTTCTCTTCACAAGAAGACTAATAAAAATCCACCCCTAGAGGAAAATTCAACTTGGTTCTTATAAAAAATGATTAGGAATAATTCCCCATGAAAGGACGAAGCTTTCCCCACAAAAATCCCTTGGCTAGCGGATCTGATTCCCAATACTAGGAATTTGCATTAAATGGGAGGGAACACATTCCTAGATTTTCTCAATCATTGGAGCTCCATAATTTGTTGCATAATTCCATAATATCTTGTTGATTTATTATGTAATAATGATCCTCCTTTAGTAGGGATCAGGTCCCTAGATTATCTCCTCCTCCAAATCTCCATAATCTGTCCAATATTCTCACAATATTCCACAAAAATAAATAATATTATGCACAAATATGCAATTATCCATAAACCTTCCTAATGAACACATTAAAGTTAAAACTACATTATCTAATGCAAAAAGAGAGGTTTAATGTGTTTAAGGATGGTTAGACAGGCCTTAATTTATGTCTAATTTAGAGGCATGGGCCTTAATTTATGTCTAATTTAGAGGCTCATCACAACTTAAAAAAGGAATATTTTTTTCTTTTCAATGAAATCAATATGAAGATTTATATTAAAAAATGAGATATGGGCTCTAGCCTAGAACCATTATCTTTCATCAACATTATCAATATATCTTGTGGATTTGATATTGAGCACGATGGTTCAATCCAAACCCTCGATTGGGAACTCCATATGCAAAAAAAAAATATTCTGTTTCTAGCTAATTCTTTTCCAAAATACTCCCAAAATCCAGACAGATTTATATTCCATTTCTCATTGCTTGTGAGCTTGATTTTCATTGACATGCCATTTTCTTCAATGATATATTTTTGTCCTTTTTCCCAACTTGGATCCATTATTTATTTTTAGTTAAATCTGAGAGGTCACTCATTTGGGAGTGATCTTTGTTTTCTTAGTTTTCTTTGTCTTCTTCCGCATCTGCCTGATCATCCCAACATGTTTCTTTTCCCACCTTATTTCCTAATAATTCAGAGGAAGTTACAAAGTTCACAAGGTATTGATGAATATGAGCATCCTATATCATTAGGACTGAAGAATCATCCTTAGCATGCACTTCTTCCTGACTAATTTTTGTTTCCATCGATAAATCCTTTTGGAAAAGAACTTCATGGTTTTTTTTTCCTCTTCCTTGTTATGGTTCTCTTCTTCCTTGTATACGTTTGGCTACTTTTCTTGACTCTAGTATTCTACAATTTCTTGGGGTGATTTTTTATTGTGTTCCCTGTTTCATAACACGCTCGACATTGAAATTAAACATTTTCATAATAAATCTTCTCAACCTATACATATTCTAGTTCGATTAGATTTACCTCAACAAGGAACCCCTTATTAAAATCCATATTCATGAATATTTGATCTTAAGTGATCTTAAAAAAATTCTCATTTTTTGAAATACATAAATAAAAATTTCCTATTGCATTTCCAATATAGGTTGACATTGGAAGATTCCAAAGATGTCGTGGAATATTAGGGATCCTTACCCAAACTAGAGGTACAGAGATTGATGTGTAACTAGGTCAAAAGTAGGAGTCTAGGGATGCATGAAGAGACCAACAATACCCAAAAAATAAGGCTCAGAATCAAAAGTAAGCTTCTGTTGACACCTAATCATAGGGATTAGGTGAACAATTGTAATTAATGTAAATAAATAATAGAGAAAATGGATGGTCATCAAGAGATGAACTGAATAGTCACTCCCTCTTGTATATAATAATGAACAACCTGAATGAAGAATACAATTACATTTGAGGAGTTACCTCCTATTCTGACATGGTATCAGAGCCAGCACCATTTTTGGCTTTCCTCTCTGCTTTGTAACTCCCTCCTTTTCTTCCTATTTTGCAACACTGTCACCTTCTCTACATTCTATACACCTGTGCTTTCGTTTCTCATAATGTTATACTTGCATTATTTTTCTCTACCTGCATTTGGTGTTTAACACTGCATTTTCTCTAGTCCAGCGAAGTCGTTTGTTTAACATTGCATTTGCTCTAGTTCATACATTGTCCACGACCTCACCGTAGTAAAGAGGAATCAACAAGTTGTCTCTACGCCCTCCTCCAGTTTCTCCTTCCTTTGTGTTCCTTATGGCTTCCAATTGCATCTCCTGAAGAATAGCTTCTCTTCTCATTTGTTCTTTCTTGATCTGCTCCTCGCAAAATTGTTGTTTCGACCTCACCTTTCAAGGACAAATAAAATATCCCTGGGTGCCTCGTATATGTTTTTGGAAATGCATTTGGGAATCTGAAGTCTTCAAAGAATTTCCCCAAGATTGGAACTGCCATCTTATTAAGCACGCAAAGTGAAAGGATTTCATGTATAACCACCATAGTATGCTTCTCCATTTCCACCAAAGCTGGATCTAGATGTCTGGCATCTAAATAAGGTGATATGTATGGTTGTTCCATCCAACTCCTTGTCCAGTCCATCATTTCCTTCTTCAACATCATTCGTGGAGGTAGGAGGACAACAAAAGCATGATTAGGAGGCGAGCCATTCAGCATTACACTGGTAGGAACCATCCCCCTTTGAATACATTTCATCAAATGCATTGAAAATCTGGCAATTTTTTTTCAATTGACTGTTGTATTAATTGTTGCACTATCACCTCCACGCTGTCCTATTAATTTATCTCCATATATGCGCTCACACCCCTCACTACTCTCGGTTTTGAACATTGTATACACCACTCTCGGCCCTCTCCCATGGCCCTCTATATGGAGACCCATGGTAATGCATGAAGGGAGTGTTAACGCTGCCATACCTCGTTGGTTTACCACTGCCATAAATATCATATTATATTTTTTTTTGCATTCCAACCACCAGAACTGTATTTTTTGCCAGCATAAGTATATTTTTTTTTGACACTACACAGTTTTTAAAATACATTCATTGATATCTATCGTGGGAGTGGTTCTCACCGGCAAGGAGAACTATCTAGAATGGTCATGCAAAATCAAACACACCCTCATTTTTAATGAGTTGTGGAACGGAGTGTGTGTTGGAAACGGAGACAAAGAGCTAGAATAGCCTACCTCAGATAAGGAATTTGTCGTTTTGGAAAATAAGAACAGCAAGGCTTATGCATTGATTGCAGCATCAAAAAATGAAGAGGTGAGTCGCCATATTTCACCATTTTCAAATGCTTTCGAAGCCTTACAAAAACTGAAGGAACTCTATGACTCACACTGTGCACTTGAATTTGTTCAACTCATGATTAAATTGTTCACCCTTGAATTATAAAATGATGATCCTCTTCCTCTTACATCAGAAGCAAAATCTATTATGCATGATATTAAAGTAATTAATGTTGAATTGGATATTCCTCTGATAGCTTTTCTCAAGGCACTTTATCCCACTTACTCAAATTATATTGAGTCATTGCAAGCAAATTGAAACCTCAAAGATATTACCTTTAACTCCCTTGTGAAAAAATTTGCTAAAAGAGAGAAAGATTTTGGGAAGAAGACAACTCCTCAGTCTTCTGAAGAGGTTGTGTGCCTTGCACATAGAGAAAAGAATCCTACTTAAGATTCTTTTAGAGGAAGAGGTGGTCAAAAAGGAAGAGGAAGAAATTTCAGAGGCAGGGGGACAGACACTCTCAACGAGAAAAGTCAGATTTGCACTGCATACACTACAAAAGAGATGGATCACATGATGCATCCACATGGAAGTTGCCTTGGGACAGAATTGAGCAGGAAACAAACCAACGCAAAGGTAAAACTAATGACAAAGAGAAAGGTAAAGCACCTGAATCTGCTCACTATGTTGTGGCACACTGTAATATTGGAGTAAATGAAGGCTTATTTAATGCTTCACTTGCTTCTTGGAAAAATGATTGGTTGCTTGATTCAGGAGCAAATTTCCACATGACTTTTAGAAGAGATTTTTTTGAAGAATTTACTGACAATGTTGATGGAGTAGTATACTTTGCAGACAAATCAAAACTCAAGCCATCAGGGCTTGGCACAATTAGGCTTAAATTGTCTAGTCTTCTAGACTTTCGTCTACATCATGTTCTATATCTCCCACAACTGAGGATAAACTTGTTGTCCTTGGTCCACATCCACCAGAAAGGACACTCCATTCATTTGTTTGATGGCAAGCTTTAGGTGAGAAAAGCATAAGACCACTCACTTGTCATGATGGGGATATAAGAAGAAAGGCTTCTCAAGCTGCAAGGTACCTCTGCTCAGGCACAAAATCTCTCGTACAATTCTCATTATGAAGAAGGTACATTTCCATCAAGATTATTATGGCATGCTAGATTTGGACACTTGAACTATGACAACCTCCGCTTGTTGAAGAAAAATGGTGTTACTGGTTTGCCTACAATTTCTAGGAAACTTAAGCAATGTGATGCTTGCATTCTAGGAAAGGATAGCAAACAGTGTTTTCATGATTCACATTCCAGAGCACTTAGAAAACTTGAACTCGTTCATTCAGATTTATGTGGTCCAATGCATGTTCCTTCTGCAAATGGAGATGAATATATGATGACATTTATTGATGACTACACTAGAATGTGTTGGGTTTATTTATTGAAGAACAAATCTGATGCTTTTCAAACATTCAAGAACTTTCACACATGGATTGAAAATGATGCAAAATCTCATACTGGCTCTATTCGCACTGATAATGGAAAAGAATACACTTCAAATGAATTTGAAGACTGTCTTTGCCAACATGGGACCAAACATCAAACAACTGCACCTTATAATCCCCAACAAAACAGAGTAGCTGAAATAATGATAAGACAATCATAAATATGGTGCTCTCCATGATGTTTTTCAAAAATGTAAAATTGATGTTTTGGGTTGATGCAGTTCTATGTGCTATATATGTGAAGAATAGATGTCCATCTAATGTTATTAGAAACAAGACTCCTTATGAAATTTGGTATGGGCACATTCCTTCGGTAAAGCATATCAAGGTCTTTGGTTCCACATGTTATTCCTTGATACCAAAGGTACATAGAAACAAACTTGGTGCAAGAAGTTGTAAGTGTATCTTCCTAGGGTATTCAAACACCTCCAAATCATACCATCTCTATGATGAAATCAATAAAAAGTTTGTTGTATCTAGAGATCTAACCTTTCTTGAATCATCCAAAACTGACAATGTTGTTGATTGACAACTTGGTCGCTTGTATTGATTTGCAAATGAAAAATCATTTCAAGAATTTGATAATTAGATTCCACATCTTGAAGGGGGGATTCCTATACTAGATCAACCTGTGGAATCTTCTTCTAAAGCATTCTCTCCCCCGCATGAAACTCTAACAACGGATGATACTTTGAGTGATGTGATTGACGGAATTAGGAGACTCAATCTTGATTTAGTCCCAACTCAATCAACAGAGCAGCCTGGACCATCTGAGAAAGGTCCCCCAAAGTGGCTGACAAAGACACTTGAAATTGTTCATCCTAATGAGGTTGGAAAGACATGAACTAGAAATTCAAAATGGAAAAATGGAGGTGATGTAGATGACTCTGATTCACCTATTGATATGGATATTTCTTATGATTGTGAATTGAATTTTCCTATCAATTTTGAACCAACTTCCTTCAAATAAGTTGCTTCTCATGATGAATGGAAAGAAGAAATGCAAAAGGAGTATGATGCCCTGATAATGAATGGCACTTGGAAGTTGGTTGATCCTCCATTGGGAGCCAAACCAATTGGTTGCAAGTGGGTCTACAAGAACAAGCATATAGTTGATGGCTCACTTGACAAGCACAAATCCAGGCTTGTGGAAAAAGGTTTTGCACAGAAGGAAGGGGTCGATTATGAGGAGAGTTTGCCCCCATAGCAAAATGGGCTACCATCCAGACACTCTTTTCCCTAGCAACTCAGAACGGTTGGAAAGTCCATCAAATGGATGTAAAAACTGCCTTCTTGAATGGAGATCTAAAAGAGAATGTTTTTATGTCCCAACCTGAAGGATTTGTTGTGAAAGGACACGAACATAAAGTATGAAAACTTGTGAAATCCTTGTATGGCCTCAAACAAGCACCGCGATCCTGGTATGAAAAACTAACTGAGCATCTTCTAAAACTCAATTTCAAACATCATCATCTTGATGATGCAACTTTGTTTGTCAAGAAGGTTGGAAAAATAGTTGTATATCTTGTGGTATATGTAGATGATCTTTTGATGAGAGGGAACAATGAGAGCTACATTGCATCCATAAAGAAGGAATTGAGGAAAGGTTTTGAAATGACTAATTTGGGCTATGTCCATTACTATCTTGGTATTTAAGTAACTCAACATCCGAAATCCATATTCCTTTCTCAAAAGAAGTACATTGGAGATCAGTTGAACATGTTTGGCATGATTAAATTCAATCCTCTGACTACTCCAATGGAATAAAACTTAAATCTCACATCCATTGAAGGAAAATAATTTGAGGATGCAACAAAGTATAGACATCTTGTATGAAGTCTCAACTACCTAACTACTACCAGACTAGACATTTCGTTTGTTGTTGGAATCCTCTCCAGGTTTATGCAAAAGCCTTGTGAGGGACATTTTCTGCTGCAAAAAGAGTTCTAAAATACTTGAAGGGAACTCAAGACTTTGGAATCAAGTGTACATAGGTGGGCGACTTCAACTTGATTGGATACTCTGATTCAGACGTCGATGGAGATAAAGAAACTGGGGTATCTACTTCAGGTTATGCTATGAGTCTTGGATCAGGAGCTGTCTCTTGGAGATCACGCAAATAATCAGTTCCATCAGATTCCACAATAGAGGCAGAATATGTGGCAGCAGCTAAGGCAACAAAAGAATTTGTGTGGCTTAGGAAAATTTTTGAAAATTTGCGGGTAAAACAAGTACAATAGACTCCACTCATGATTAACAATACCTCGGCAATAAAGTTGGCCAAAAACCCAAAGTTCCATGATCGAACGAAGCACATTAATACAAAATATCATTTGATTCGACATCATGTTGAGGCCAAAACAATCCATCTTTCTCATTGATCCACTAATGAGCAGATTACAGACATCTTCACGAAAGCGCTTGGAAGAGAAAAGCTTGAAAGATTCAGAATGATGCTTGGACTCACCAACATCCCTTCAGATTAAGGGGGGGAATGTTGACACTTAATCATAGGGATTGGGTGAACAACTGTAATTAATGTAAATAAATAATAGAGAAAATGGAGAGTCATCGGGAGATGAACTGAACAGTCACTCCCTCTTGTATATAATAATGAACAACCTGAATGAAGAACAAAATTACATTTGAGGAGTTACCTCCTTGTCTGACATCTTCTTATCCTTAGAAGAATAAAAAACAACAAAAAAGAATCTCTAAGCCATTAGCCATATATTTAGTTCTTAAGGCACTAAGGGTTTCGAATTTCAAAGATCCACTTATGAAGATCAATCAACTACGGCCAAAACCCATTAAATCTATAGACCAAATGAGCTTAGAAAAAAAAGTAATTGCAACTAACGGCTTCATCCTCCAGAGGACATTGCAAGCATGATCTTATTGAATCATCATAAGAGCATATCCGGATTTCAACACAACATTGTAGGAAACATTTGCTTGATTTGTGTGAGAAATAGGAATTTCTAAACTAGCAGCCATTCATTCAAGAGTGACAATCCTTAGTGTTGAAACTCAGGAGTTTGCCATTAATCAGAAGACTTGTGAGACCCATGCAGCAAGGGGTTCCCGGTAAATCCACACATTAGAGGAATGGTTGGTTAGGAGTTCTCGAAGCCATTCTTCATATCAATATATTTTCTAGTCAATGTAGACAAGGAATAATTATTAGTCCACTTTTTATCATAATTTCCAACACCATGGCCCTATCTTTTAATCATAATAACATTTCATTTACTCAATATCAAATGCCTCAAGGTCAATAAAGAAAAAATTATTTTTATATGCACATGAATACAAATATATATATTTTTAATCTTAGACCGATTATAAAAAGTATAGACCTTAGTAACCTTATGTTCTTCATAATTAAAAAGGTATAATAAAAGTAAATGTAAAAAAAAAAGAATTGAAGTGATCAATAGAAAGAGGATAATACAAACAACACAAGGATAAAGTAAATACACTAGCAAGTCCTACAAAATCCTTTACTGTATATAAAGTACAATGCGACAAACTGTCCATATAGAAATTAAGATAACCAAAGAATGGTTACAGGGTAGTTACCTCTTTCTCTCCATTGATGGAGGAATTTCACAGAAAAATTATATAATTTATCTTTTATATAATATGTATAGAAAAAATGATTTAGTTAGCTGGTTTAAATACACATCAAAATAAATTCTATAACATCTATAGTAAAGGCATATCATGCTAAAAGTTGATTTACATTGGAAATCATATTAACAGGGAGTGTAACTAACCATAAAATAACTAGTTCAAAATTTTGTTGAGGGATAACTTAAATAAATCTTCGGGGAATTTTAGAAAAGCATTCGAAAATTATAGAATGCAAAAACACTTCAATAAAATGAACCATATCAGTGTAAGGTATTGGCTCTTCAGAAGAAACAACTTATCAAAATTTATGGATTATGATAAGAAAATAGAAAAAAAAAAAAGTGAAAACAAATCAAATTTTACCTCTAAATGAGAAATTAAAACCCCGAGTATTGCAGCCAGAGTCCATTAGTTTGTAGTAGCAGGCTCATTGCTTCTCGTTACTGGAAAATTCAAGAAAAATCAAGTTCTCTCACTGACAGAAACATTTAACAACAATTGACAAATATAATGAAAAAACTCTACATATAACCTACTTGTTTGATTAGCATGAGACCATAATTAACCATGAGGTGGCCATAAAAATGTAATATTCACTAATGATACATGGCCAAAGCAAAGAGTGGGAAGGAGTAGGGTAGGTCAATTTAATTAACCCTAATTGATCTTGAGACACTAATCTTACAAAATAGATCACCATCGTTGAAAGTGTGTTCGTACAGGAAGTCACATGGACACACATGGGACAAGACAACATGGCTCATGTCTCATAGTGCCAAGTGTACATGGTGGGCCATGAACTATATTAAAAACCTACTCCATATATCCCACACAAATAGAAATAGAGGGTTAAAATACATGATATGTTGAAGGTTAATGTATGTGTGGCGGTATGGTTAGACATGCCAAGAAGTGGTTCATCGAATTATGGTAAGGCTTAATCATTATAACAAGACACATTGTGCTTATAAGGAATGGAATTTATAACTACTGTACTATTAAAAATGAGGTATGAACTCAATACTTTGCAGAGTAAGACATTAGGTTATTAATTGTGACGAAATAAAAGTAGATCTTGAATAAAGAGATACCAAATTTTAATAGTAAGAAGACCAAATTCTAAAATATCGAGAGTAAGACATTAGGTTATTAATTGTGAGGAAATAAAAGTAGATCTTGAGGATTCTAAAATATCCAGAGTAAGACATTAGGTTATTAATTGTGAGGAAATAAAAGTAGATCTTGAGGAAATTTTGAGGTTCTATGTTTTTTATCTAGACCTACCATGCCTCCAACAGGCTCTCTCCTTATTAAGCACCTAGAAACTTAAGCTTGTTGTGACAAACAATCCATGTGTACTTCATGAATGAATAATTAATGAACTAGTCATGAATTATTTTGTTATCGGCCTTGCAAGGTATACGCCACCCTAGACTTTTTATTTCACTTTTTTATAGAGTATCCTAGCAGTCAACACCTTATTCATTAACAAGCACCACATAAATAGTTGAGCTTCGGATGAGAATTTTATCTTCCATAGTGGTTTCCACCACCATCTAACATCCCCTCTCAACCTTTTAGCAATCAAGTAAAGATAACCCATCTTTGGAGTGTAATCACAAAATGGAGAGTGGGCTTAGACTAATTTTTCCTCCATGTCTATCAAGAAGATGTGTGATGAGTGGAGTGCAATTGTGTAAGCCCTCCACTGTTGATTTATGTAGCTTGGGAGGCACTCCAAGCCCTAGGGTTCAGGGTTTGGAGGGAAAAATGCCACAAGGGTCACTTGTGGGCTTGGAACCCAAGGATGGGTTTTTGCAACCAAACGTGTTTGGGGCAATTTCGATACCACATTTATAAATGTGATGGCATGAGACGATAAAGGGAAGAAAGGAGAATCCAACATTTCAAGAATCATCGAATTCTGAGTTGTAGAAGTAGAGAAATGATTTTTTGAGGTTAACAAATAATTATTGGTGTTCAAGTCATGTAGGCTTAAAGCAAAATTTGTCCAATAGATGTGTCTCTTCACTAATTCATGGATCCCCTCATTTGGATATAAATATAGGGTGATTTGATGTGTTTTAGAGCATCCATTGTGTGCAACATTACTTGTAGAAGAGGAATCGGTGGAGAGGAGAATATCTAACCCTAATAGTAGTAAAGGAGGAGGCCTAGACAATGTAAAATATAGAAATCTAAAGCATGTAATGAATGTCAAGTAATATAAGGTTGGAGTGGATTGTATTTGGGGCTGGAATAGTGGTGAAAACAATGTCTGAGAATGTTGTCATAGAGGTTGCGGCTGCTATATGCTAGACCGATCCCTTGAAGGGAAAAATGGATTTGATACAAGTATGTTTGAGCATTGTTTGGAGGACTATATCACTACAGAAGGGTTATTGTGCTAGGCCGTAGGCCATAACACTACAACTGAGTTGTGTAGGAGGTGCTTCAAGGCTTGACACTTATCCCTAGTGACAACATGGGTGAGGAGGAAGTCTCTTAAGGTATGTCGCAGCCATTTGAGGGCCTATTTGGGGACTATCAAGTAGATTTAGGGCTACAATAAATTCCGTAACCAGGATTGTTACAAACAACAATGTGCAAACATAATTTGGAGCAGTGTTTTAGAGGAGTGTTCGGTCAAGAAGTGACAAATTTGGATTGCTTGTTTATGCAACCCGTGGGAGCCAATTTGGAGGCTTGCTTGGGTGACCATAAGCCTTCAGGGGTGTAGATTTTGTAGTGATTGGGTTAGGTCCCATTGATATAATTGGAGGGAAATGTGTTGGCTACCCAAAATAGCCTAGAGCATCATACAAGAAGGACGTTGTTTGGTGCGTGATTGGGTGAAGTTTCCAACCTTATGAGTAGCTCTTTGATGGACGAAAGAGGCTACTAGAAGGCAGATTAGAGCTCGAGAATTAGGCTTATTGAGAGAGTAGATTTATGATCCCGTGTACATGTAGCAGAAGTGACATGCAAAATTGTTAGGTGGAAACCCTCCTAGAGTCTCGATGTGTAGTGGCCTTGATGAACTAAGGCACTATTAATGAGCAGTATGAAAGTGAAGGACCGACAGGACAAGATATGACATTGAAGTTGCAAGGAAGTTTGTCATTGTATCTTGTATACCATAAATTGTTGTATTATTCACATTTGGTTTAATATAACGAAGATTGGGGTTGTACATTATTGTACAATTTGTTAAAAAAAATGTGTATATTTGTGCATTTTTTATTTACTACTTTATATTTCCACTATGAAAAGTAGTTTATGGTCGATATTATTGGTTTGGTAGTGTCTGTGATTTTAAGACTCTAACCTAGACCCAAGGTTGCGGAAATTCAACATGGTATTAGAGTGTGTCTGAGCTACTTTCAAAGTAATTAAATCAAAGTTCTACGCAACGAAGTACAACATGAGAGGGAGTTGGTCACATTGTGAGTGAAGGGTTCACTACAATATCGAAGTTGCAGGTAGGTCTTCGGTACAAGGACAGGTCGAAAGGGTTGTCCATCTATAGTCCTTGGAAGGAAAGGATGAAGTTGGTCTTGCAGGTCAACAATATTTGGGAGTTCATCGAGAAAGAGGCCAAGAAGCCAGCCAACCCTAAGGAGATGGAAATATTTGAATATTTGGATGCAAGGGTGAGATTGATCATCCTAAATGGTGTGAAGGATTTCCTAATACCTCATTTATCCAGGAAGAACAATGCACATGAGATGTGCATGGCACTTCATAATTTTTTCCAGAATAAGAACGAGAACCAGATACTGGTATTGGAGGATAAGTTGAAGTCCAACATGATGATAAAGGGTGAAAGCGTGACCTCGTATCTGACGAGATTGTCTCAAGTCAAAGATGATTTTGCTACCATCAGTGTGACTATCTTGGATGGAGATATGGTAAGGATTGCCTTGAAAGGGTTCACCTACGAATGGAATCCATTCATCAAAGGGATCATTTCCAGGAGAAGTTGCTAGACTGGGATAAGATGTGGGATGACTTCATTCGAGAAGAGTTGCGAGACGAGGAACTTTATCCAAAGAAGAAGTCTTTCAATGATTACATGGCACTTGAAATGTGAATGAAGGGTAAGAAAAAGAAGGACTTGAGTAAATTCAAGTGTTTCAACTGTGGCAAGATGGGTCATTTTCGTCAATATTTCTGATGAAGAAGAAGGGAGATAAGGAGAAGAGGAAAGGAAAGTAGGTTTCTAGTGTTTCTAGTTCAGTTGATATAGATTATCTCACCAGGAGGTTAGAAGAGGAGGACTTTGCTATGATCTATCATTTCTCGCAAGGTACTATTGATGAGGATGGATGGTACATGGACAGTGGTGCAATGAAACATATGATAGGGTTGCAAGAGGTTTTTGAGACTCTAGCTGAATGGGACTCGAAGTTGCACATGGTGTTTTGCGACAAGGGTCAGTTGGAGATTCAAGGATCAAGATTTATGCCATTCAGGATGGAGTTGGGATGTTTGATGCAGGTGCAAGATGTATTGTTTGTATCATGACTCAAATATAGCTTGATTTTTGTCTCGAAGAAAAGATGAAGGGGTTTAAGGTCTTGTTCTAGGATGGGAAGGTAAGACTCAGGCCCAGAGGCTTTAAGTATGATTGGATTGTACCTGGAGTTAGAGAGCATGGTCTTTATATGTTGACGAACAAGCCTATGGATCATAGAAAGAAGGAGGTGGAGCAGGTGTAGGTTCTAGAGAAGAAGGAGCAGGTGTAGGTGCAGGCTTCAGAGGAGCATGTACAGTTTCTCAAGAAGAAGGTACACCTTCCCAAGAAGGTCCAGGTTCTAGAGACTCAAAGGGAGTTTAGTTTGAGAGGGAGACTTTGCAGTCCAAGAAGAGTGTGTGGTCAGTGGGGAGAAAGGGTGTTCCTACAACTGCCAAGAAGGAATCATGGAGAGAGTGGAAGACGTTACAGGATAATAAAAAGAAGAAGGTAGCTTCCAGCAGTGATAGTGACACTTTCGAGAAGGGCGTATTTCACATAACATGGATTGTTGTGATTGTGAGCTCCAGGTGTTGGGCAAGTTTTACAAACCGTGAAGAAGACGACGAGTTAATTCCTAGTCTTGGAAGTACCTCCCTCTTAGTGTTGATTTGTGTAGCTTAGAGGTACTCCAAGCCCTGGGGTTTAAGATTTGGAGGGAAAAGTGCCACAAGGGTCACTTGTGGGCTTAGAACCCAAGGATGGGGTTTTGCACCCAATCGTGTTTGGGGAAATTCCGGTAGCACAATTCTACATGTGATAGCATGAGACGATAGAAGGCAGAAAGGAGAATCCAACGCTTCAAGAATCATTGAATCCCAAGTTGTAGAAGTGGAGAAATGAATTTTTGAAGTTGACAAATAATTATTAGTTTTCAAGTCATGTAGGGTTGAAGTAAAATTTGTCCAATAGATGTGTCTCTTCACTAATTCATGGAACCCCTCATTTGGATATAAATAGAGGGTGATTTGATGTGTTTTAGAGCATCCATCGTGTGCAATGATGCTTCTAGAAGAGGATTTGGTGGAGAGGATAATATCTATCCCTAGCCACAATAAAGGAGGAGGCCTAGACAACATAAAAGAGAGGAATTTGAAGCCTGTAATGAAGGTTGATTAATCTGAGGTTGGATAGGATTGTCTCTGGGGTAGAAAAATGGTGAAAAAAGGGTCTGAGATTGTTGTCATAGATGTCGAAGCTACTATATACTAGACCGAGCCCTTGAAGGGAAAAACAATGTTGATCCAAGTATGTTTGGGCATTTTTTGGAGGATTTTCTCACTACAAAAGGCTTGTTGTGCTAGGCTACAGGCCATAGAACTACAGTTGGGTTGTGTAGGAGGTGTTTCAACGCTTGACACCTATCCCTAGTGACAACATGGGTGAGGAGAAAGTCTCTTAAGGTATGTCACAACCATTTGAGGGCCTGTTTGGAGGCTATCAAGTAGATTTAGGGCTGCAATAAGTTCCCTAACCAGGACTGCTACAAATAACAGTATGCAAACATAATTTGGAGTAGTGCTTTAGAGGAGCATTGGGTCAAGAAGTGACCAGTTTGGATCACTTGTTTATGCAACCTGTGGGAGCCAATTTGGAGGCTTGTTTGAGTGACCATAAGCCTTCATCGGTGCATATTCCTCAGTGATTGGATTGGGTTCCATTGATCTAATTGGATGGCAATGTGTTGGCTACCCAAAGCAGTCCTATAGCAGTATACAAGAAGGACGTTGTTTGGTGCATGGTTAGCTGAAGTTTGTAGCCTTATGAGTAGCTCTTTGATGGATGAAAGAGGCTACTAGAAGGAATATTGGAGCTCGGGAGTTAGGCCTACCCAGAGAGACTATTTATGAGCCCGTGTACATGCAGTAGAAGTGACATGCAACATTGTTAAGTGGAAACCCTCCTGGAGTCTCGACGTGTAGTAGCCTTGATGAACTAAGGGACTACTAGTGAGCAATATGAAAGTGAAGGACCGTCAGGACAAGATACGACATCGAAGCTGCAAGGAAGTTTGTCATTGTATCTTGTATACCATAGACTATTGTATTATTCATATTTGGTTTCATATAATGAAGATTGGGGTTGCACATTATTGTACAATTTGTTAAGAAAATGTGTATATTTGTGCATGTGTAATTTACTGCTTTATATTTCTGCTGTGAAAAGTAGTTTATGGTTGAGATTCTTGGTTTGGTAGTGTTAGTGTTTTTAAGACTCTAACCTAGACCCAAGGTCGTGGAAATTCAAAATCCAAGCCTTAGTGTAACCTTCATAAATTTTAAATTGATCTTCTAACATTCATTCGTGGGCCTAAAGATGTACTCTAGCTTAATCAACAACTTCATCGAAGGTAAAATACCCACTTCTATGTAAATATTCCACTAAGCCTTGAGGGAGGCTATAAGTATTCCCACAGCTGAACCAAGGGTCGACTCCAATTCTAAAATTTTGATCATTTACAATTCTCCAAGAGAGGCCTTCTTCAATCAAAGAGAATGAAAAAAGGATTTCCTTCCAAATAACAAACATATTATTTCCCCCTTTAGACCGATTCCTTATCCATTCTTCAGTTGAATCAAGAGCAATATGTTTCAAATATACCACCATAGGCCAATAGGCTCTTTGTAGAAAAGGGTCTCCATCCAACTTTATAGCCACTAAATACATGGAAAAAATGGGAAGGTTCCTCAATCCCCAACCCCTCCATGCTTTTGGAGTTACAATTTTGTTGCATTTGACCCAAGGCATGACAAAGTGCTCCCAAGGCCCTACCAATAGAAATCTTAAACAAGCTTTGTGCATTTTCTCCAAAATTCCTTTGGGAATCTAGATAGAGCCATCCAATAGGCCAAGATGGATTATAACATAGATTTTACTAGAACTAGTCTCCGTGCTCGCGATATCCATTGCACATTCCATATTCTTAAACCTTTTTCTAATTTAGCAATGAGGAAGTACCAATCCTCTTTTTGGTAGTAGTTTGGGTTCAAATGCAAAGCTAGGCACTTCAGAGCTTCATTGAAGTGAATAACATTGAAAGGAAAAATATCTTGTATACGACGAACCTCTGCCCTCTCTAGTAAGTGTATCAAGATGGTGGACTTAGAGGAATTTATTTGCAAACTTGTTGCTTTCCTGAATAATGATAGTGCTTGATGGAGGAAATCAATATCTCTTTGCAACCCATCATAGAAAAGAAGAAAGCAATTTAAAACTAGAATATGCGTTAATTTCAAAATTTCACCTCCACCTCCTAAGAACTCCTATTCACTTTTCATCAACCAATAGATTGCTAATTCCTTCTGCAACCAATTGGAATAAGAGAGGTGAGAGGGGAAAACCCTTCTTGAGTCCCCTTTGTGCATGAAGAAAAGGGGATGCAAAACCATTAATAAGCATTGAAAAAGATACTGAGATAAGGAAACTCATAATCTAAGTGATGAAAGAGACCTCAAGCCCTAGATGGTTCATAATAAGATAAAGGTACAACCAACTTACCTAATTATAGTATTTAGAGTGATTAGTCTTCAAAAAAAACTCCTTTCATTTCCTGATTTTAAGATTATGTAATTTGTCATGCACTACAACGATAGCCTCATGAATTTCATTACCTTCAAGAAACTCAATTTGTTCTGTAAAAAATTCCTAATAGAGAATAGGTTTTAGCTAAAAAGAAATCACCTTTGCATTTAGCTTGTATATGTATTTGCATAGACAACCTAGTATGAAATCATTAAAATTGAGTGGATTGTTCATCTTTGGAATTCGTGCTATGAAAATGTTGTTTAAAGAGGCCAATACTTGTCCAACAAATTTGGACCCCTCCAGAACTCTTAGAAGATCACTTCCAAGGGTCTAATAGAGCACTAGGAATAATTTGATGGTCTACCCATCTAGCCCTAGTATTTTATCCTTTTGGAAGTCATGAAGCATCTCTTCTAACTCTGAATCCATTAATTCTTCCATAAGACTATGATTTTCCTCCTCATTGATGAATCTTGGAAGAATTTGTGCCAATATAACCACATATGTAATAGATGCCCCCTACTCAGGCTTGAAGATAGACCCAAAATGATTTTTCACTAAAAGAGGTAAATCTTCAAAAGTGGTGGTGTATTCTCCCTCCTGGTCTTCCAACTTGCATATAGTATTTCCCGTATTCCTGCCTTTATCAAAGCTTTGGAATAATTTGGTATTTTCATCACCACATTCTATCCATAAAGCCTTTCACCTTTCTCTTTAGGCTCTACATATCCTTCCTTTCCTCCAACAATATTATTTCCCTAATTTCTAGAACAAAGAGTCATTTTTTGTATGCTCATTTACAAAACCTTCGTCTTCCATTTCACATAAAAATTCATCTCCTCTTCCACATTCTTCAGCTCTTGCTCATCCTAAACCATGTTTCTAGCTACCCACTGAGTGGTGACTTCCTTAATTTTGGACAAATTGTTTGCAAATTGGATTACTTTGGAGGCACAACTTAAGGTTTTAGTGAATCCATGTGTATTATACAAGCCAAAAAATCCCCATCCATCAACAATTCCAAATTGAAATTAAAAGGGTTGGGTGGCTTTTTCCCTGCCCCTTTTTATTTCTGGGAAAATTGGATGATGGTTTGTTTCACCCCCACTTCCCACCGATTGGCACATTAATGGAAGTGCTTTCACCACATTTTTTGAGAGAAGGAACCAATCCAAACTTTTTTCCACCCTTTCATCACCAATCCTTTATTTCTCCAAGTAGGGTTCACCTTAAGCACCTCCACGTCAAAAAGATTGTGTTCCATAAGTAAGAGTTCAAATAAATTAATGAGAGGATCTGGCCTTACATGAGGTCCCCATACTTCCACAAATTCCCAATGAGAATTTTAAATCTCGTACAATCAACTTCTCTGAATTTAACAATTGTTTTTTAACCAATTTTTTCCAAAAGGATACCCTCTCAACACATGGAACAATCATAGAGTTAAAAACCCATTAGTTTAAATGTTTTCTACTTCTAGGATTCCACCCTACACTAAGCCCCCCCAATCTTCCTCTAACATCCAAACAAGAAAAGACTAGACCTTTAAACAAAGATTTGAACACTTTACCAATAGTTTCCCCTTCTCCCAAAATTTCTTGGATCATAATAATTTTGGGATGATGCAGATCAACTAGCCTCCTATGGGATAGTTTTTACGATGGGATGGATAGGGACCTATAGTTAAAGGAAAACACAACCATGAGGAACTACTCCCATGGTTTTCAGTACTCTAAGCACCCCATAAATGGAGAGTTGCTTCCTAGTAGCCACATCTATACAATCTTTTACTTGGGCTTTTGTGATATGAGATTTTTTTCCTTGACTCTTTCCCTCTAGAACATTTGGATTATGTCCTAGACCTAAGAGGTAATCCTATTGGTTACTTGAGAGGCGATAGGTTGTATAATTATGCAGTAGAATAATTAGAAGAAGCAATGGAAAACCCCTCTTGAAGAGAAACTATCGTCAACTCAGTGTGCAAGGTAACATGAAGACACGGGAAATTACTAGAAGGAAAAAGTGGGCTTGAGCTTTGGTGTGGAGAGGAGGAATCACAACCAGAGGAAACATTCCATCCTTTACTCATTTTAGCATAAGAAATGACTAAATTTTTCAAAGATAAAGGGGAAGGATTTATACTAAACATTGGGTTTTCCCTCTAATTCGGGCCCAAAAGGTCATTTTTTGTTAGATGTTGCTTGATAAAGTCTACCTCATCTTGTATTTTTTCAAACTCTTTTTTTAGTGACAGAGGGGACAATGTGTGCTAATAGATACCTTCACCGTGCTTCCTTGTGCGACTTTCATAGCTTTTGTCTTGTCTTTGATCCCCTCCTCACCAGGTATGCTTGTTTTTTATAAGAAGTAACAGTCCAATTCCCATTTTGTCCATGAAAAGGGCAGTGGTGGTCTTCATAATATGCCCAATTTACAACAAAATGAAATCATTTCATAGTTTAAAATCTACACATATGAATAATCAAAGTGCCCAATCACCATATTTGTTAGTAGTCCTTCTCAAGCATCTATATTCAGAAGGATATGAGAAACAATCATCACCTTAGTCTTCAAAAAAGACATATATGCATCCAAAAAATGTCTCATCAAATTCCTAATCTCTCAAAATGCTTCCCAGGACTAGAATTGCATCAAGAGATCGAGTAAATGCACCCATGTGGGTGCTCTCTCTAACTCCTCATTCCTAGCATAAAATAATGGCAACTAAATTTTCAACATTACCAGGGTTGAAATAATGGCCCATTCCTCTCCATCACCCATTGAACATGTTGTCTAGAAGTAAAAAGAAAAAAAAAAACCTCTTACAAGAGATGTCACTGAGGGAAGTGGAGCTAAGTGTTTCCCCCATTCCCGAGTGGCCCATTCTGTTAGGGTTTTAATATTGAAGCAACGGTCCCTTCTGCACCCCACAATGGCCAACTCAACCTTTATCTCAACCTTATGGAGTGGCAACTCCTCCGCTACTTGCATGACCTTGGCACACCTCATCTACTTCTTTTCCCTAAAACCCTTAAATTGTGTCCTACAGTTGTTTGTTCATCCTCGCCAGCCTTCACTAGCATCATGCCCCAAGTAGGATTACCGCCACCCTCTACTTCTGTTATGGCTAGAAGGGTTCCTATTTGCGGTGATGTTACCCTCAATGCCAACTATAAAAAAGCTCTTATAGCTTCATACCTCAGATTTCCTTCTGAAATATGAGCCATCCACTAGTCATGTGAAACCCCTAGTTCCACCAAAAACCCCTTTATGAAAAAATTGCTTGACTTACTAGAATGGAAGAAAAAACAGTTGTGGGAAAGGAGTCCAAACTAGTGTTTGGCATGGGGAGAGCAACAACCAACCCCTAAGAAGTAGCAACAACATTGCCATCAAGAAATTGACTATGTAGGTAAGGGTCTACCCCCACCCCTCATGATCAACTGGATGAACCCATCTTAGGAAATAAAACCTACCAAAGACTTAACATATGTCCTCGAGCCTCATCTAAAACAATATTAGTCACAGAAATCCCACAATCAGCCATGGAAATGTTAGCTAGGTCTGACCAAATATAGCAAAATTCAAGAAGGTTGGACGAGTAATCTACTTGGATTCTGTCCATCTAACCCCACTCTCTTTTTCGTTCAATACTGTAAAACAACCACTCAACGTCCAACACCTCAACCCGAATATATAATTTTCATTTTTCTTATCATATTTTTATTAACATCTATATAAACCTTTTTAAAATAAAAAAAATCAAATTTATATAATTAAATGAAATGATCATATATATATATAACTTTCTCCGCGTTATATATCTCTATATGTATATCTATCTAACATTGCAAACATGTTTTATTGTGTTATATTAGCTTTTTGTGCAAGTTGCAATTTTTCGACGACACCATTATAACATCTACTAACATATTCGCTTCATATTTTTCAGCCTTTATTTTGTGGGTCTTTGCATCTTTTACATTATTCCAAATCTATTTGGGATTATAATTTTATTATGTTTTATCACGGTGTAAAATTTGTTTCATGTTAATGTTACAATTAAATTATATTCATATTACAAATTTATTATTTCATATTATAACTATGATATAATTATATAAACTAAATATTTTTAAATTTTATTATATATCTATTTATGATAAAGATTAAAAAATCAAATTATAATTTATTTCAATAATTATTATTAATTAGAAAAATTAATATATAAATTAAATATTACCATATATGTGTAAAAAAGTTATTATTCATTTTACATCACACTTGTTTATATGATTTTTTTAGAATTAAGTAATTTAATCAAAAATATGGAAAATGTATAATTACTTTTTAGATAAATTTCAAATTTTGATATGTGAATACAATTATGAATATTTAAAAATATTTTTGAATGTTAAATTCTTACCATCCATTTAATAATTAAAATAAAATATCAAAAACCTTATTCCAAAATAAAAGCACCTATTAATATAATTATTATTGGTGATTTAATTATTTTAATGAACTGGACACTAGTTTCTGTGTAAGTATCAGAATTATGTGTTGTTTACTGATGTTACAAAAATTTGTTTAGATGATAGATTTCTTATTCGAATTTGGTAAATAAATTTTAAGAATCAAAATATTTGTTTTTTTAATAGTGAAAATAAATTCAATTTCATAAAAATTATAATCTAAATTTTCAAAAATTTCAATTAATTTTATTATAATCTAACTCAAATTTCCATTATTTTCTAAACTAATTTATAGACTCTTTAAACTACTCGTCTTTTACAAAGTTGAAAAAATTAGACCTCAGAAATAAATGAATGCATCAGACCAATATCCTCCCAAACAGCTAGAAAATACGAAATTCTTATTAAATTGGTTGCGTTGGCAGATTAGCCAGCGGTGGAAAGTGCATGTATTCGTTGAAATACGTCACTAAATTTGATGCATTCAGTAGAAATAACAGATCCTCAGCTACTTCTGCAACTGCATTTATGTTTTCCATGGAGCTTGAAGTTAATACCCAGAAACCTATAGCCAAAAACTCAATAATTTGAAGTTAATGCCCAGAAACCCATAATCAAAAAATCAATAATTCAAAAAAATACGTGTAAATTGGAAATTAATGATAAATTAATTTTTCAATTTTGAGCATTAAATCTAAACTGATTAAATAATCATTTAACTTGATTTCAAATATAAATATATATGTTAAATTTTTGTTGTTGGTATTAATTTTAGTTAAACAAAATTCTCTAAAAACATAATTTTATAATTATGGTTTTCACTAATTAAATAAAAACTTAATGTTTTGATAAGATTTATATATCACATATAAAAATAATAAAATTAAATTTATTTACTAATTAAACTAAGTTTTAAATTTAGTTATTTTTAAATTTTACAAATTACTTATCCAAAAATTCAAATTTTGATCTTAACTATATAATTTGTAAATATTTATTAAAAAAAAATAATAATTCATAGAGCTACCTAATACCACACTTATTAACTTGAAAAGTATTTTCTCTACTATTGTTAATAACATTAAAATATTAATTTATCCTAAATGAAAAATTTAGAAGCTTAATTAAATGTCTTCTAAATCAAAACTTCAAACTAAACTAAAAGAAGAAGAAGTAAAATTGGAAAACTATAATTAATTATACAAAATCTAATCTAAAATAATATCTTATATTTTTAAGATTAAGAAATAAATATTTAAGATATTATTTTATAACTTAAAAAATTGGCCCTTCATAAGTCATGATAAATAAAAAAATTGTAGGCATACATATTTTACCCTCTGGTTTTTAACTTGTGACCTCTTTAGAAGAAAACACATGTTTTAACCATTAGACCCCACTCAATCTGTATAAATAAACTTGAATTCATCTAACTTAAATAATTAAATTTATTAAAAAACAAAATATATAAATAAATATTTATTTTATAGCATTTTGAACACATTATAAATTAAAATTTATATTATAATTATATAAATATCAAAAAAATATTCAAAAAAAAAATAATACAAAATCCAAAATATCCATCTAAACTCTTGATTATCTCAAAATGATTCTAAATTGGAACCCAAATAACACATAAATAATAGTATATGATAATAAATATAAAAGTTATATAGCGAATAAATCTATTTATATTATCTTCCTCAAATAAGCCATCATGTAAGTTGATATTTGTTTTGTGCTCTGTTTTTTTTTTCGTAGATTGCGAGGAGCGAGTCCTTTGAATATTCACAATTTTCAAGGAATTTGAGAGAGTCTCTCAGGGCTTACCTCAAATATGGCCTCTTGCTTTTGATAGAAGGATGGCCCTAATTTTTAATGATTCAAATGCATGGCCTCTTGCTTTTGAAAGAAGCATGACCCCAATTTTTAATGATACGTGACGTATAATTATACGTGAAATTATATTTTTTATGTAATATTTTTATTAGGAATTAATTATATTTTTGATGCAATATTTTTATGAATTAATTTTTTAAGCATAATATTTATTGGATATATTTTTTTCCAAAAACTATATAATATTTTCTTTTAATAAATTAATTAAAATATTTTGTTTTAATAATTAATTAAAATATTATTTTTTAAAACTTGTTACTTATAATATTTTTAATAAATTAATAAACTAATATTATTATCTACATAATATTTTTCAAAAATTAGTTGTTTAATATAGTTATTAGTTGAAATTATGTCTCTACATTACTTTCTATTTAAGCCTTTGTCATGGTCTTCATCTAGTCCTATGATGAATCACACTTGTTGGTTTGAAACACTTAGCCAAAAATTTCTCTTATGTGATTTCTATCAAAAAAAATTGCTTATTACATTATATTTATTAAAATGTAATTAGAAATTTATAAAATTTTATTTGTTAAAATGTTTTGTGATAATGATGATGATGGTTAACGTCCACTCAGACCAAACTTGGTCTATGGGACATAAAGAAACAAATTATTTATTTTGATTTAAGATTTTATTTCTATACTCAAAAAGCTTGGAGAGAAGCCTCCTGAGCTCACTATAATTTTGACATTGTAAAAGGCTAGGAAGGTCAGTATTGTAACAAAGATTGTGAAACTGAGATCTAATGTGGTTGTACGCGGGGCACTCTAAGAGGAAGTGGTTTTCATCCTCGATGTTCTTATTTTCACATATATGGCAGATCTTTTCCATCCATGGTGTTTTAGGAACTGCCCAACGACCCGTTTCACTATGGAGCTCATGAGAATTTGTTATAATCTTTGCTATATTAATTTTCTTCTTTGAGCTAGTTAAAATAGAGAGATACTTTTGATCTTCTAAGGTGGGGTTGATGACCTTCTTATAATAACCTAATTTTCTTTTATCCGCTAAATCTTTCTCACACCACATTTTTCTTCGAACTTAGAAGTAACAATATCTTTAATGTTATTAATGTTTTGCAATGCATCATTCTCGTTGATCTCCCAAAATTGAAAAGTTTTTAAATAAAAATTTATCGACATAAAAAATTGAAGTTTAAAAAGTACACAAATATTGAAAAGTTTTTAAATTACACAAACATTGATAAGAACTAAAATTTTATTTGTTAAAATTTCTTTGTCATCTGCGAAAATTGAAAAGTTTTTAAGATTGGAGTTTAAAGATTTGTGGAGTTTAAAGATTACACAATTATCTATGGAAAAGATTAAGATAAGCTAGGTCTTTGGCACAATTTATACGTGATTTTAATCGCTTTAATTATTGCATAGAATTGGTTGTACTATTTTTAAATGATTTTCTAATTCTTTTTAAAAACTTGTTTCTTAAGTTTTTCACACCGTATACTTTCATGACACATTATATTTAATTTCACTGCAATGCATTGTAATTTTTTCATTGTCCTTCAATGCAATTCATAATTTTCACCGGATTTAAATGGCTAGAGCATACTGCCATGACGGCATAGTATAGTTGTATAGAAATAACTAGCAATTGTCCGAAAAGGTACAAAGAGAGGCCAATAGGATTATTAAATTAGAGTTGTTGAATTTCTCTAAAAGAGATATTGGTTCAAGCCTACAAGTAACAAAGAGATTTGATGTTTGGAGTTCTATGCTATCTGGACATCATATTTCTTTAAATACAATGTACTTTTTTAGAAAAGTTCAAGCCCAATGCAGTTCTGCCATGCAGACATGATACACTTAAATCGCTACTGGACTTATGATATTGACAAAGTCAAAGTAAATTGGTATACAAGAGAACGTACCAAGCTAAACCACAAGTTACACATCTTCAAACCTGAAAAAGTACATAACAATGGTCTGGCAAATCAATAGCGATATCATACTTGCTTTTCCTTCCACATACATACAATTGCTCCAAAGGCAAGGACAAGAAAATTTTCAGCTCTAGTGAGCACCAGTGGGTCACTAAAACGAGTGACCACAAGAAGAGACACAATTGTATTAATCCAAAGAAAATACAAAGTTGTTAATTAGAATTCTATTGTCAATCACTATTGCTCTCATAAGTAGTGTTTGTTATCACATGCGTTTACAGTGGCTATTCAAGTTTCAATTTTATTAGATCAATTAGAACTTGTTTTGGTTCACAATCAATATCTGCTATTCAACTATATGTGTTTTATGTTTTGCACATAATATAAAGAACAAAACGGTAAATCTCATCATGTCATCAATAATCACTATTAAGTTGTTTACATATTCTACTCTTTAGTGAGCCAATGAAGTGTAATTAAGATGGCCATCATTCCAATGTCAGCCAATGGAGTGTAATCATAAACTCATCCGATAGAGATCAACCACAAGAATAATGTCAAGCTCTATCATCCAACAATAAGTTTTTCTTTTCAATTAACAAGCTACAAGTTCTTCGGCTGTCGCATAAAATATAAATTCAGGAGTTAAAAGACACTAGGGCCATTATAGCTAAATATGCACCAAGGTTTACTGCTTCACTTGACCAGAATGTAAAAAGAAATGCTACAACGCAGTAGCAATGGATTCTTCAGCTAAAATTGGCCAGACTTTAATTAATTCACAAAAACATTGAATGATATCAATTGTTCAAAAGTTTTAAACACAAGCAAAGAAACACAAGACAAAAGACAAGAAATGCTCACCAAAAGACAAGAAATGTGCAAATGATTAAATTAGTTACTGAGGTGTGCTAAAATGCCTTAAAAAGTGCTTATAGACTTTAACTATATTTATTAAGGACCCCAAGAAAACATAATTTTTAAAATATGCTTATCTTTGAGATTTGAATTGATTTATCTACTTATTTCTACAAACCCTAATGCATTTCATTGAAAGACAATAGGCAGGACATACATACAATTGGTTAATGATGTATGTACAGCATTAATGATGCTTATTCTAACATGTCCCTGATAGTAGTCCTTTGCCCCAATTGGAATTTGCAAAGCAAAAGGTTTTGCCCCTAGGCTTTTTATTATCATGTTCTTGTTCTCTAAAAGTTTGCTCCAAGTAGATCCAGTGGGTCACTAAAACGAGTGAATACTAATGGCTTTCACATTTATACAAGGAATTGGAAAGGGACTTTACATGGACTCCACTCAACTTCAGACACAGCTTCAGCCAATATGCAGAGTGATTGAAATTGAACACAGCTAAGTAGTGACATTGGCTCAAAGTAATACACCAAATATAAAATATTGAAGCTTTTACAGAAGCAAGGAGTAAGAAAAATTATGAAGCTCAGAGAAGTAGATTTAAATCAATCAAAGCTTGTTGAACGACTATAACGTCCATAGAAATAATCTTCCAAGGTTTTGCTCTCATGTACAAGATCTACACTTTGATTTGGACTACTGTTTGATACCAAATCATCATCAACTCCAAGCATTGCAAGTGATAGATGAGTTTGGATGTCACAACTCCCGGAGTTTGCTCCAGATTCATCCTCAATCAATTCATCTAATTCCATGGACATTGTCAATTACCTCTTGGTCCAATAAGGTAGGTCATCTCCTTCTCCTCGTAGTAATTTCAACAATTTTCCTTCAACAGATCATTTAAGGTGCCTGCTTGAGGTACTAGAGAATAATGAAGATGAGCCTAAGAAGGACAATGACGATCAAGAAAGGTAGAGACCATCATCCATTGTCTGCAGTTCTATAAAATAAAGAACATGACAAAGATTTTACTTAGAAAACAAGCTGTCAATAATGGGTTCCTGGAAGTAGTTGAATAGAAACTACTTTGTTTTGTTTTGGTGATTATTATAAAAAGGTAATGATCAGTGAGTTTTTTCCTTGCAACAACTATGGACATAACCTTCCAGAGAGTCCATTTTCAAATCTTAACGGATCCAATGGTATTAAAATGGTATTATATACTTCAGAGAAAACAGTGGGGAACATGCCCACTATTTCCAAAGCTTTAACACAAGCATCATCAACATTTGTTATCGATAAGGAACTTACTTGTTCTATATGTCTGGGTAGTTAGAATATTCGTTTTTTTACATTGTTATTTGAATGATTTATCTGTATTCTAACAACAGACAACAAAATCTGAAACTTTTACCCATAAATCTATGTGCAGATGTCGTTGTGGAGCTGAAGCAATTAGCGTGTAGCCACTTATTTTGTTTGAAATGTGTGCCAAAGGTGAGACAAACCAAGCACTCATTTGCATTATTAAATCAATATATTTTCGAAAGAACATATATAATTGATTCAGGCTTCCATTTTTGTGAATTCTGTTGGTGCAGGTAATTAAATTATTTGAGTAGTGCCCTATCTGTGTGCAACACAAGGGAAACCAGGTCATCCCACACCAAATGCGTCGTAGTTATACAAAATATACATCATGATACTTAGCTTGGTCCATTTCTCAGATGGCACCAAGTCTAAAATATAAAACAATTTGAAAATGGTGCAAATGCAATCCTTTGTACCTATATGAAGATACAGATAATGTACACAGTGCCCCGGGATGCATCAAGGATCTGCCCTGGGGCCTGATTTATATTTTGATTTTTTCGACTGAGATCTGCATCCCTACTAAATTGGGATTTTCAGACTAAGCAGGCAGCCAAGAAATTTTTCTACATATAATGTTTATATGCTAATCATTCAGTGCACATGCAATTGCAGTAGAAGTAATTGTCATGCTTCTTTCTTGCTTATTTTCCATTTACTTCATTGTAGTAGTGGCCTGGTGAACCCCCTCATTTTTATAGTTATTGTTTGTATAGTAAAGAATCCTATATGAAAAGTGGTTTCCCTGCATCTATGTTGGCCATAATTCTCATATTTCTGTAGTCTGATAGTAGCAAAGAGGTGCAGGTAATTGATTTGAGGAGCCTAAAGAATGAGGTGAAATTTCTGAATCAGCATCAAGCAATATTTTCTTCAAATTAGTCAGTTTTAATAGGTATTTCAGAGCATGGAGTTTTTTCCCAATTGTCACTGCCCACTTCCAAGCAATGTTGAGAACATTAGAATGCCGCAAAAAATCAGCGAAAATTCAGCAAACACTAAAAATTATATATATATATATATATATATATAATATATATATATATATATATATAATTTATTTAAACATATAAAGCAACAAAAACATCAAATAAACACATTGGCACATAAATAAGGAGAAAGCATTGCTATATATATGTTGCGGATGCCAAATAAAAAATGATCCATTATTGTCAATATTGAATCCTCAAGTCTGATAGTTGTCCAATCAAGCACTCAAAAATAGAGAACCAATACAAAATGACATGACATATATAAATGTATCTCATCATAATAAGGTAGATTTACTTTGCTATTCATGGTATGAAATTAAAATCTGTAATTTTAAATTGAAAAGGTTGTGTGGGAAGGTTACCCAGTTCATTCATGCATTTTATATTCTTTTCTAGCAGGCTTTTTCTTTCCTACACAAATTCCAATGTTCAACAATGAATGTCTGCAGTAATTTTTCCTTTTGGGTGAACAAAGACTTGGATTTATATTGGTTCAGGGGATTGTTAGTTGTTGTCTCCACTACCTTTACAATGTGATTCCCCCACTGCCCAACAGTGCTATCTACGAGGCATGAAGTTTCACAGAGGTTGATCAATCCAACATCACAACTTACTTGCCCAGAAGGAATTAAAAGGAAAGAGTTGTGCTTTATGACTTAAAACAGTGGTTCAACTTTAGCTTTCAGGTGAGTCTACAGAACATTGAAAAGAACAAGAAGACATTTTACAAGAAGCATGACAATAAGAAAAAGTGCACTTTCTTACACAGGTAATGGAAAGATAAAAATAATGTTGATTTTTGACTTGGAAACAGAACAATGCACTTCTTGTATAGGTCATGAAAAGATAAAAATAATGTTGTATTTGACTTGGAAACAGAGTAGCTCAGCTTTAGCTTCATATAGTACCATTGTTCTAGTAGTAAATGGAAGCAATTATTAGGCAAGTCTGCAGAACATAGAAAAGATCAAGAAGACATCTTACAGGAAAGCATGACAATAAGCAGAGGGGTACCAATACCATATAAAACCTTTAATAGAGCACCAATAACATGTCTTTGAAGGCATAAAAGTTGTATTAAAGCAAGTGAAACTTTTACCATTGATGAGTGAATTGAACATTAGGAGCATGACCGTTGCATTTCACTTTAACATATGGTCTACACATAGAGATGTGTTTGGTAGGTTATAACCAAACATATATACAATGAAAGTATTCGTTGGCTTATAAACATCTGTACAATAAAAGCATTCTATCACATATAGATGTAATTGACAATGAGCAGCTAATCATATATGCATGATGGGCCATGGCATCGGCAACACCAATTAGTGTTTATTGTGGTGCCAAATTATGCGAGTTGTTCCTACAATTGATGCTGCATTTTCCTGTGTGCATCCCTTTCATGGATGTGAATTGTTATCTTAAGTATTTTTCTTATTTTCTTTAACAACTCAATGGTTGGGCACAAATGGTAAAGCGACAATGATTGTTGGGGCAAGATCCTTGTCTGCATATCTTGTAATGCAAGTTCTTGTTGCTAAATTTCTTTGAAACACTCATACAATATTCGTAGGTAGCCTGTATCCATACCTGTTGCCATCCAAAAAGGAAACATTGTAAGTGACAATGGATATGTTTGACGATTTTGTTTGAATATTTAAAATAAAATAAATGATACCAAACAAGTGTAAAATCATATGAAAGTAAATGTATAGCAAGAAAATGTATGTGAAATTTGGTTATGTAGTGAGTGGCATTTACCATGTGGGTAATTATGGAAGACAGGTTGTACATTGGCTAAAGTGCATTATCCTGAATAGATTTTGATGCGAGCAATGATTCCTCTTGTTGTCTACGCTTAAGATATGGATTCTTGTGCATTTGTGCAATGCGTGAGAATGGGAATGCTGGATTGATGTGTATGTCTGCCAATAACCACACTCTTGAAATTGCAGTGAACGTTAGCCCTTGGCGTTCTTTGGTGTCGATGTCTACTGTTGCTTTGTCTAATGTCATTCCTTGTGACTTGTGTATCGTTAAAGCCCATGCCATTTGAAGTGGTATCTGACGACGTGTACCCCTTGTGATGGGAGAAATGGGTACATATGTTAGGTGTGAAATATCCCATGGTGTTCCTTTGTATTTTCTAAAGTCAACAACCACGAAGGATGGTAATTCTGGGGGCTTTGAACCAATTGAATAAAATATTGAGATGACCTTCCCAAGTGTGCCATTGACGAGGCCTGCATGTACCCATAAGTTGTTGGTGAGCATAACTTTTTGTTCATTGCATAAGAGCACTTTTGCAGGCAGATGCTCATCTTCTGTTGTAGTAGGAGTATTCTGCCTTTGTTGTTCTGCAGAGCAAAGCACTACTCGGATGTTCAATTTTTCAAGCATTTTCTTATTATGCAAGACAACTGAGTTGTTTGTTGCAAATAGGTGCATGGATTCTTCAAATGTGTGTTTCTCTTCATGTGTAAGGGACGAACTTGTTCTTGACATTAGGTGTTGCCAATCTTCAAGTGTAGTTATTCCATTCATGAGATTTGTAAGTATTTGTCAGAAAGCAACCTGGGACGGGCTAGCTCCTTGTTGACGAAAAACGATTGAAAGTGTTATGAATATGTCGAAGTTGCGCCAAAGTGCAGTGTCACGTGATGTCTCAGCATATAAAGGAATGTCTTTTACAAGTGGTAGCTTGCCTAAATCTCCGACAAGGATAATTGAGCGATTACCAAATGGTGCATTCCGGTGAAGAAGGAATGCTTCTCTTAGACGATTGTTAATGCGAGAAAGCATTTTTGGACCAATGAACCTCATTTCATCAATGAGAATGTATTCTACATGACGGAGTTGCTCTTGCAGTTGTAGGAGTGGCTGGCCTTCGAGAGGATGCATTGTTTGGATAGGGATAAGAAGGGCAGAGTGAATTGTGAGGGCATTTATGTTGAAATCTGCAATGCCGGTTGGTGCAAGTAACAACAAAGGGTTTTTGTTTGCTGGTGAGTTTTCCACAAATTCTTGGTGCATGCATTTAATCAAATGGGATTTTCCTGTGCCAGTTGTTCCTCGTATGATGATTTTGCGTGGGGGTTTTGGCGAAGGGGTTTTGAAGTGTGAAAAAATAGTGGTAAAAGCTATGTTTTGGGTAGGAGATAATGTGTGATCATGGGGAAGTTTGGAAAAAGAATGATGTTGGTTTTGAATGGTTGAGCGATTGAATTCAATGAAATTTATGGCAGTTTCTTGCAAGGGGGGAGGGATAGTATTTTGTGACCAATTGTGGTTGACATCGAAGTCGCGGTAGCCAATCATGTCGAGGTCATCAATTGCAATATTGTAACCTGGGTGCAGCTGAGAGAGGATTTTCCATTCATTCATCTGCATGGAATCAGGAGGGGTGTGCAAGGTAGTTTGATCTTCAGTAGGTGGGCTTTGTGGGTTCTCAATCTCTCGATGGACATGCCATGGTGTATATGTACCCTTTTTTGGTTCTCGGTGTGCAATAATTTGTGCATCAGTTGAACCAATATCATCGGGGAGTGTTCAGAAGGGGAAATACAATAGTTATTCACTCCAGCAGAAGGTGGCATAAGAAGGATCATCAAAGGAAGGAATGACATTGTAACGGGCCAACACATGTACAATCATTGGAGGGAATATGTGTTTCCATTGGTTTTTTCTCTGTTGGGTAGAATATGACCACGAGTGAGCAACTTCAAGGAGGGGCAGTGATTCTAATGAGGTAGGCCTGTTCATATATGCAGCGATAAAGTTTGGTGTCGAACCAGGATTCTCAGTATCTTGTGAAACACGTTTGAAAACAGCCCTATTGACATTCAAAGAACGAAATGTACGGCTGCAGAGAGAGAGAGGTAGCTTTTGTAACATATGGCATATTTCTTCTGCACCAATTTCTCTATCTGAAATGGTTTCTGTAAGGAGTTTTCGGATGACAACAACAGTAGGTGCTTCTGGAATGGCACTTTGTGATAGCCGTGATAGAATTTGATGGTAGCTCTCAGATCTTGTTTCTGCTTTTGCTGCATACTTTGAAATATATTTCAACACAGCATGGTGAGAAAGGACTGGTTGGCAATCAACACTTGCTCTCCCAATAGAGAGTAGATCGACATTGTGAATATTCAATCTTTCATCATTGTGAGCAGGGACGTAGGTTTTATAACCTTTATCATCAATGAAAAGTGAAGAAGTGGACTTCAAATCCCACAGTACTCCATATCGGCAACTAAGTACATTGTCTTTCTTGCGAAGACAAGAAGATTCATGACACTTTGTATGACGTTGAACGTAGTTGACGAGTTATGTATAGTCTTCAAACTGATTGGACATGAATATTGATGCTGTGTCAAGAAGACATGGTTTATGAATTGTTGATTGGTGAAGTGGAATATTTCGGTGTTCTGCCTGACGTGGATTCCAGGTAGTTATGTAGTGGTCAAAATATTTCTGTGCATTAGCAACTTCTAATGCATTGTCCCAATCAAGTGTGTCCATGTTTGGTGCATTTTGTAACCAAAGGAAGCCATGAATGTGTGCGGATCCTCTATGTTGCCATTCGTATTTGAATATAATATGAAGGTTACATTTGGTTAATACATATATATGCAATGTATAAAATTAATGTAGAGGGAAATGGATATTAAATAATACCTGCACCAGTAGTCGACTGCATGGAGGCCTTTTTGCAGGGTTTCTTCAAGGAAAATTGTAAATCTGCAATGCATATATTGGGCTATTAGATGTGGGTTTTTAATTATGTTTTGAATTTTCCATTGGAAGTGGTTGACTGGATTGGAAGGAACACTGGTGGGCATGATCGTGTGCAAGTCATGCCATTTAGTATCAGCTGCACTGAGAGTGAAAAAGAATGTTGGGCTTCCTATTTGCGTGATCATGTCAGTCAACTCAGATCGCCATTTGTTCTAGAAAGACCGTGTTCCTCGTAGGGCTAAACTAAACCGCATTATTTGCTCTGGCAATCTTGAATCTGGAGAGTCATGAAGACACTGGCATAGGTCTGAAACCGTTGTTGGCAAGTTGTTCTCAATGTACTTCTTCACGAAAACACTAGCAGCTTCTTGGCTACGGTGGTGCATTAGAATGTTATAAAGATAGTAGCAGAATCTTGGGTGTTGGCCAAAGTGGTTATCATGGTAGTGAAACAAGTGTAAAGCATATTCATGCATCTCAACTTTTGTAAGTCTTGGTTGCATGATCATTGCAATGCCTGTAGGGAAGAGTGTGGGGAATGCCATGGCAAAGAGGCTGATGGTGTTGTATTCATTTATAGTAGTTAAAGATATTGGAGGCCAATCAATAGAGCTTGTTGAATTTGAATGGGTCAAGTGCAAATAGTTACAAATGTGCTCAAGCTCAGTACATGAATTTGGGAGTACTGGAACGAAAGAAGAGGGTTGGATTTCTAATGGAGGTAGCATGACATCGGTATCATAAGTAGAATTAGTAGTGGTTTGATGGGGTTCAAAAGAGGAGGTGGTTACATTATGGAGAAGAGAAGAAATGTCTGTAGGGTGATCTAGTAGCGCAGAAATTGCAGATGAATTGAATTGAACATCATGGTAGTAAGGGTCATTATTTAGTTTGTATTCAAGGGTTGCAAGGACACGTGATTTGCAAACGAAGAATTCGTAAGCCTTTTCAAATGGATTTTTCCTTTTCACAATGAGGATGTCTAAGCTAGAGAGCATTCGGGGTAAGTATTTGGCAATAGTGGTGATGTCTTGAGGGAAGCTAATTGTATGGCCACTATATTTGTATTGACCACCACGGGAATGAGTGACTTGTAGAATGGGGTTGACACGTGCAATGAGCATTTATTCAACCTATGTTAACTGGTGAAGGACATAAGGTTTTTCCCCAAGGTCCAGGTTGTTCATTTCAGAAAAATGATTTGGTAGATTTAGATGATGCACAACGAAAACAAGAGAGTCTACCATCGAAAAGCTTTGTTTTCATTCCTGAGTATGATTCCTTGCATATTGTGCAAACATGCAAGGTAGAAAGTCCATCAATCCTTTCTCGAAAGCGACGGTGTTCTTCATTAAGGGGAGGGTTATATTGGATTTGATGAATATGAGATGGGTTGGTTTGTATAGTTGGGATAGCATTTGAGGTGGGAAGGGATGTAGAGGAAGTAGTAGGGTTGTTGCGGTTTTCATAAACTAGTTGACGTCGTGAATTTATTCTATCCTTTTGCTGTGCATAAAGAAGACATCGCTGCTCATTTTTGGCTGCAATTTGATTGTTTTTTGGCATATCTAAACAAGTACAAATAATTATTGTTAGTTTTCATAAATGAGCAGTGCATGTTTGGAGAATGTATTACAAGTTTTAGAATTAACTTTTTTTATTTGAACATAGAATTAATATTTTTTATTTCAACATCGGTGAAGGTAGGTAGATTAGGTAGAAGGAAAAACATGCAATTAGGAGTGTTATAAAATCATATGTTATTTTGGCATCTATCATTGAGAGGAGAGAAGCAAGATAAACAATATTCTTCTCCCTTTTCTTCATTTTTTTTTTTTTACATGTTTGAACGATAACATGAATAGATTAGCAAGCAAGAGATCAATGTATAGCATGTAGAAAATGAACGAGAAACATATGTAGTAACTCTTTACAAATGTTGATATCTATATTATGTAAAATGAAAATGGTAAACATACATATTTTGGAATGACTGGAAGAGAGTATTTGCAGTGAAAGCTACAGTTTGCATCATGATAACATGGGTGTATAATTTACAACAATATGAGATAATGAGTTGTGCGGAAATGTTTGTTTATGTACAAACAGTCGTGTTAGAAGAGACCCTAAAAAACAGTTCAAAGGCGGCGAACAATAGGGCGTTTTGAAGTGGACATTGCTTGAATTTTAGTGAGTGCTTCCTTGCATGCAGAGGCATATTGAATTTCTTCTGAATTGATCAGTATTGGTTGCAAGCACTGAACATCGTTGAAGTAACATGCTTTAATGGAAAGTGTTAGCAAGAAGCGGCGTCCTGAAATTCAGCCACAAATTTCCTGCAGATTAGTTGGTTCGATAGAAAGAAGGAACAGGTCTTTTGCTGTGATGCCCATGAGCTCCTTCCCTGCATCATTGAAAGCTGTAATGTTCTGTAGATTCCGGTGTGGTCATGTAGCTCAATTTTAAGTTTGTAACGGTAGTCACATTCTGGGAAGTCACCATTACATTTTGTACAATGCCAAAGATTGTTAGAATGCTCCACAACCTTCTTCATGCATTGTTTTCCATTGAAATCTAATGGACATGCTAGAAAGTAGAAGTCGTCCATATGAAGAGCAGTAATTGTTGCTCGAACTGAAACCCAGATTGCTTTATCGAAGGGTTTCATGCCAGCAATTTCATGAAACGTCTTTCGTGGTAGGGCACATTTCGAAGCAACACCATAGTTTCTACTCAAAGATGGAGAAGAAGAGCTATAAGCTGTTTCACGGAACCATGCATGTAGTTGCTGAGTTTCTTCAACTTGTGGATTTATGGTGAGAGTGCTTGTTGGTATCATCCCTATTGTGGTGCCATTAAATTCAGATACACGGCCTCCTTTGATTGCAAGGATTGGTGGGTTGTCGAAAGAGTAGAATTCAAAAAGGTTTTGTCCTATATAGTCACAATGGTCTCCCCATAATGTTACATCAATGCTAAAACCCAACTTGTCTTTTAATATGAGTGTTTTCCTTAATGTTTCACTTCCGTCTTTTCGTCAAATTGTTGATGCAAGTGAAGTGGAGGTAACAACACCAATGACATCCACATTCGTATTTGGACTTGCACTTTTTATTTCGGCAATAGTCTTGAAGTGAAAGCTCTAGTAAGGAAATGTTGGATCATCTATGGGACATGGATTGATAGTGGAAGCAGCAAACAAGTAAATTTCCCATTTGTTCTTGAGGTGGTTGTAGTTTGGATTTTCTTCTTTCACTGTGCCATTTGAAACAATGTATAGCTGCCCAACTTGAATTAGATTGTAAAGAGATTCGGCCAATTCAGCAAATGTAGAAAGGTGGATCTCTTCCTTATCACGATTGATAAGGTCAAATCCAAAAACTTTTCATGAGCTTCGCACATTGTTGTAAGTCTTCAATGATGTTTTCGCAGATGCCCTACCTTGGATTGACCAATATTTTCAGTAAGGGCTGAGTGTCGTGAATGGAATTGTTGTAGTTGTTGTCGTAAGTGGTGGAGTAACTATAGAGGGCAAGGTATCTTTAGCTAATGAAGAGATAAATTGGGATGTACCCGCCTTTGCATGTAGTAGCGTCGATGAGTCCTTCGTCAATGCTGCTGTGCGCATCACAACTTCAAGCTCAACCACTCGGATGGACCTTATGTAAACAAATGAGAAATGAATTAATGAAGATTCCATTTTCCTTCTTGTAATGCAAGAAGCATTTAGAAGGAAAAAATTAAAAGAGGGTAACTTCAAATGGTGGGCCTTACGAGGAGTTTTGGAGCACTATGCAAGCCGCTTTTTTAAGCAGAATTATTGAGCCAATTTGGATGTCTCCAGATACAACCTGTGGGCTATATGCAGATGGTAGAAAAGTCTTATGTTGATGTGTTCCATCAGATAGAGTAATGTGGAAGTGTGAGGATGTTGTTTTTAATGAGGTAACAAAACCAACATCGATTATCTGATGTAGTGGTTGAATCTCAGTGGAACCATTCAACAACAGAGGAATGGCATTCGTTGTCAAGGTTGTCTCCATAATATTAACAAGATGATTCTTTTTCCCGTGATATTAGTACTTGCAATTCATCAATTTCACCACAACACAAAATTCTAGTCAAAGAAGATGTGATGTGAATGCGGAATCTAATCTAACAAGGATAACTTTTGATGGTGAAACAATAATAAGGGCACAACCTAGATGGGGAGGAGAACAACCTCTCATATTAACCACCCAAGGTAGACCACATTAACAAAATTCCTGTTAATAAGATTCGGTGACAAGGTACATATTGTGCAAGTTTGGAAGTACCTCAAGCGACTCAAAGATCCTTATAGTCTTACAGTACCTTCAAAACATGTACGAAATAGGAACATTTGCTAGCCATTCCTAATACTGATCCTTTCTACAATATTCTGTTCGCACATGACATGCGATCCTTGTAGGAAAAATCCACACGTTTCTTACACAACATAAAACCCATTAAGAGATGTGTTTCAATCAAGACATTTGCCATGTATTTCACTCACTTAATTTACCCTTTGCAGATCTCTTTTAAAGGCTGACTGGACTCCTTATGGCTTTGTAATAATATTTTATAAGTGGTTCATATTAGTAGGCCTTGGAGGCATCGACATAAAGTGCCCACACTTAGGGCAGGTAGTGTGAGACCCATCACTTGGAAGTAGTGTGCTTCTTTTGTGAATCTTGTGCATAATTCATGATATTTTAACTAATTTACCCTTTGCAGACCTCTTTTAAAGGCTAACTGGACTCCTTATGGCTTTGTAATAATATTTTATAAGTGGTTCATATTAGTAGGCCTTGGAGGCATCGACATAAAGTGCCCACACTTAGGGCAGGCACTGTGAGACCCATCACTTGGAAGCAGTGTGCTTCTTTTGTGAATCTTGTGCATAATTCATGATATTTTAACTATTTTCTGAACAATCCACAATTTTTTTATTATTATGCTATATTCAATTGTACTCACTGTGCTTGTGCAGTTTTCCACATTATAGGGAATCACTTTCATTAAACATATGTTGAATAGTAACCATTGCATATAACAAACACGTTATTCAAACACTATGTATAGCTTTCAATAAATTTGTGAGTCTGATGCATGAAAGGGTAGAGCTATTGAATCTAAAAGTTCACACATTCCTTCAGTCGAGGCATCTAGAAGAGCTATCCGGGGCCAAGCTCAAGTTTGTAATAAGAGCCATTAGAAGAGCTATCTGGGTCCTCCCTCTTGTCAGAAACAGGGCCCTGAAAAAAGCATCCAGACCATAACAACAATCAGATTCCATCAGTCACACGATTGTGGCCAAATTGCAGACTATCATGGGTAGTTTCTATATATTTGTAGCCTCACCAACCCATCTAAATGCAACGATCTGCAAAAATAGGAGTAATTCAATTCCCATTTTCTTTTCGTACAAAGTTACAAAGAGCCAAATGGAGTATGATGTGCAAGTGGAAAGAATGTGGGCAGTTTCGATATAATTTTAGCCTTACCAACCCATGTAATTTCATGGACTGCAAGGAAAGAAATTTATGTTCCTCCTACTCTGATTAGCTATTTACAGTACAAATTACACAGGATTGATAATCTTGAAGCAGATGTCCTCCAAACAAGAGGGCTTGCAAGTGTAGTACAACACATAGTTTATCTCCCGATCCATCGCACCCAAAAGTGAATGCATCAATATCACTACATGACCCTTCCACGTGATCAACAACCATGAATAATTATATGTACCAACACCCCCTGCATGTCCCATCCCCATCAATCTGTATTGAAATAGGCTCTCAACCAAGGCCAAGCTCATGTTTGGGGAAAGGCTGTTTTGATGCATTGGTGACAACATGTTCTCTTTGAGGGGATGCCATATGCATTTAACTTTTAAGTAATACATGTAATAGTTTTTCTGCAAAAAAGTCTCTCTCCCTGCGCTTCCCTATATCTTATGTCTACTGTTGTCCAGGAAATAATGATTTTTCTCATTATTTGCCATTTGATTTTGAAATCAAATTATACTACTAGAATCAGGCAAGTCTTAAAATACTGAAATTATGTTCTGGAGACTTTATAAACATTTTTGACCCAATAATTTATATCTTAATTTCTCGACCTTAGGTGTTTTTAATTGTATTCTGCATTTGATCTGTTTCACAATATTCCTGTTTCTCTCACCTGGGGTTCAGGATATAGGCAAATTTTGTTGTATTTGCTCGTTTTATTTAATAATTTAAACTCTGTTTTTTTAGATATAGATGGAAAGATATTGATTTTAATTTTATTTTGCAATGCAAGGTCTGTATGCAGACATTCATCTATACAACAACAGAAGTGAAGTGCAGGGAGCATGTGGAAGCAAAGCATCATAAAGCAAACATTTTTCAATGTTTTCCTCATCTCAAGAAATAATGAATAGCTTGTGATCTGGTTTTGCTACATGTGGTACCTAATATATTTTGTAGATGGGTAAATGTATGTGCATTAAGTTTGGGTAATCTACAAATGGGAAATCTCTTGTAAATAAACAACTATTAAGTGTGTTGCTTAATGAAAAATATTTAGAACTATATTTTATTGTTGAATGTCACAAGTGGTGTTGTTGACCCTTATTTATTTTGAAGAGGTTTCCATCAAATGAGTCGATATCTTGGTATAGCATTGTCATTTGGTTATGGAGTTGAACCGTGTTTCAATTCTTACGTTTGGTAGTGTCTACGCTCATAATAAGCCTCTAAAATGTTTGGTAGTTCCTAAGCTCATGATTAGCCTCTAAAATGTATTTCAAAGGCAGGCATGTTGATGAAAACATGTTACCATGTGAAGTTCTGTCATGTTGATCAAACAACAATTGGTATGACATCAGGTTTAAATGTCATGTGATTGCTTTAATCCATAGAATACGTTAATTAACTAAATAAATTACATCTGTTCACTGGCATTAGTGAACTTGATTTACAATTTTTTCCCTCTGATGAAATAGACTTTGTCCTCGGGGCCATTGAACATATGTTGAATATTAGCCATTGCATATGACAAACACGATATTTAAACACTATGTATAGCTTTTAGTAAATTTGTGAGACTGATGCATGAAAGGGTAGAGCTATTGAATCTGAAAGTTCACGCATTCCTTCAGTCCAAGCATCTAGAAGAGCTATTTGGGGCCAAGCTCATGTTTGTAATAAGAGCCACTAGAAGAGCTATCTGGGTCCTCCCTCTTGTCAGAGACAGGACCCTGAAAACAACATCCAGACAATAACAACAATCAGATTCCATCAGACACACAACTGTGGCCAAATTGCAGACTATCATGGGTAGTTTCTATATATTTGCGAATAAACCCAGTGCTTGGATTTGTTGTGAGATTTTGGCTGCAAGGAGGCAATCGAGAAGGGCTTGGGAGAGAACAATTATAGAAGAAACCGGGTATAAAAGTAGAATGCAATTGAAGTGAAGAAGGAAAGATGGTTCACAACAATCACTACAGACTCCTTGAGCTCGCATAATGAAGATGAGTTTCGTCTTGGCATTGATTAAGAAACAGAGACAAACTTAATTGTCATAATCCACCTGTTTTTGAGGCAATAGGCTATCACTTTGCTGTCTGTGAGGAACTTAATGTGGCAGATTACACAGCCGCATTGTGTAAGCATTAATACCCAAAGAAATTATCCATTAAGCTAAGGGAATGGATAACGTAAACATACAAAGACATCAAGCAATGCTAGCGTGAGAAAGGAAACTAATAAGGATCTGTGTAATGAAGTGTACCTACAGGATAAAGCTTTAGGATGGTATTGCATGTAAAGCCATAGGTGGACAAGAAAGGGATTATTGATCATAGGGAATAAAATCTCAATACAGGGATATGACTATTCCAGAATTCTGATAGACATGAGCAAAGCTAACTGATCTTTAAGCGAAGTCAACTGATTTTTTGATGGACATGAGCAAAGTCAACTATTTGAATTTTATCATATCAATCATATCAGGTATTCCATTATAATAAGATAGCTTGCCATCACATATATAAAAACTACAAGTCAGACATGGTACACAAGGCAGGACACTGAAACCATTGATGTTGTATGTATCAGAGCAAGAGAAAAATAACATAAATGGACCTGGTATAGCTAGGTAATTCGAAGCTAGATCTAGAAGTGGGTACGGATATCAACTAATGAGAAACATAATCTTGTGAGTAAGAATTATTATCATAGCAGAAAGCATTGTAATCTGGTAAGGGTTCTCCTTTCTTTATGGGGTAATGTAAAAGAGTAGTTCTTATGGAAGAGTTCAGATATTTCTTAAGTCAATTTATAAAATTTCATAAGACTAACGAGGAGAGTAAAATCTTCAATTGCACCTGAACATGCGTAGAAAAGTCAACAAAGGTATGCCTCATAGGGTTGACCTAAATTTGAAAGGATCTCAATGAACCCAACCATATGACTATGGAAGTACAATCTTCAAATGTAGACTTTGCCAAGATGCAGTCCGTCTAATGACTGCCTGCACAAGAAAGGTACAACAAGTGGAAGGACATTTAGAGCCATAATAGATCTACCATAGATGGCCTGCAGTGGGATCCAAAAAGTTGATAAAATGAAAATAAGACCCAGTTAGATTAGAAGACAACCAAAAGGAAAGCAACCAAAATTATAGAAACAACAGCTACAGAGGAGGCCCATGAAGAAAGAAGAAAACTCCTACAGACTCTCGAGTCTCAGCACAGGAGAAGACCAGATTTGAGAACAGGAACCAGGAGAAGAAAACCAACCACAACCGAATTTGTGAAAAAAAGAAATGAAGAAGACCATAGAACATCAAGATCCCTTTGCCAAATCCTCCATAGTGGAAAGTGGATACAAAAATCGATTCAAACAAGGAGCAAAAAGCAATGTCTGGTTGGTGGTTTTGTTTTAGCATAATAGACATGCCTCATACATGGCTTGTAAGCCAAAGGAAGCCATACTATGCAGTGCAGCTCCTCAGGACATGTTTCTTAAAAGTTCCATTAGAGAAAAAACATCAAGCAAACAAAGTGAACTGCTTCAAATAAATAGAAGGAAAAGAGTGCTACCTTGGAGACATGTTCCAGAGTAACTACTTGAGGAAAAATGGGAATCCTAAGCTTGATGGAGACAAGAACATCACTACCCTTCAGTGGAATTTGGGGGTCAGTATTTCATTAGAAAGAGGGTGAAGGTTTTTCAAGGAAAATATCCTTCTGGATATCTCTCTCCAAGACAGAGATAACTTATTTCCAGGGTAATATCCTTAAGAATGATATAAAATCTTTCCTCCACCACTGGCTACTGCATAATCCACTCTCCCTATTCCATTAGCTGAATGTTTCTCAATCTCTACGTCAACCATCTTATGTACGACGGCATGGGAATCGCTGAAACTAATGGTAGATTTCCTATCTGCAACTACACCCTTTTCATTCATAAGAGCATTTATAATATCCATGGCATCTATGATAGTAATAAGACCATTTCATCGTAGCTACACAGATATTTCTTCCAAATGATCGAGATAAAATATTGTGATATGCACCGACTTGAGTTGCTTGGAAAAGCTGGATGTCATTTTCTGCCGCAAAATTACAATAACACATGTAAAACAGGGAAACACTATTAAAACAAATTAATACAATAGTTGTCCCTAAGTACCTTGGACATTTGTCGTTAATTGGGGTATTTAACTCTGTTTATTGTATTTAAATCACATTTCCACTTGTTAAACACCATCCATCCATACACCTGATCGACATATAATGGAAAGGGCTTACACCTGGGTTGTTGCATGGCGACTCCCCTTGTGCCACACACCCTCATCGTATACAACTTCCTTTTCCCCTTCTTTGCAGGGGAAAGCTACAGGTCTATACTGTTGATGGCTTCCACAATGCAACCATGGCAGCAACAATTTCTCCTTACCCCGGAAGTGAACCAAGTCATTCTTGTGGCTATGTTTCCTCTTAGTTGCCAGACTACTCCATCGCTTACCTTGCATTTTCTTGTTCCTTTACACAGGACAATTAAAACAAAAAGTAGATTCTTTGGTTCAAATTTTTGTGGAGATTTGATCAGTTAAGGTTTCTTCTTCTGTAGCGATAAAATTTACAAAGCTTTGCTATAATCCTTTATAATCCTTTTGAACCTATGCCTTGTTTTGTAGGTATTGAGCTCACCTTATCTCAAAGGCATTCCCTCCAGCTAGAAGGTAATTCAAATCTTTTTCCCGTCTTATTGAGGTCACAACGTTTTTCATGTTTAATAAATTCTCCTCTCAAAATTCTTTTGACGAATTGGGAGTACTTCTAGTCCATCAAATTCCAATATTTCCAAAATCTATAATTAAACTAAGTTCAACATTCACTCTCAAGCAACAAAATTCCATATTATCACTACATTTTTTCTCAAACAGAGGAATAATTGTGAAAGAACACATTTTGAAATAACCAATGTGGACAACTTGACATTCCAATGTTCTATAACACAATATGTGAGCATATGAAGTGAACTTGATCAATTGTAGCTACCACATCTGCCAGGTATCCTCCTGTGGAATAAATTTCTTTGTAGACCGCAATCCTGTAAATAAACAAACTGTCATGTTATTATGGTCATCCATAAGGTCAGAAGATTCTGCGTCCAAGGAAAATAAAAATATCCCTTTTTCTTATCGAGCCCCAGGTGCCATGCCACTTGCATATCCATAGTTGTAACCATTTACAGTCATAAGAACTCCATGATTTCCAGTGGCAGTGGAGGTTGTATGGCTTTTCACTGGAAATGATGAAGGGATAGGTTATATATATGATAAAAATTCCAACTCATTAAAACAATTGGTATTTTCTTAAGTTCAAAAAACTAGTTTAGGTTGAAATACTTGAGGGTGTTCCATTGTAAATTTTGGAATATTCCAAAATTTCTAAGACATGAGTGAACTTAAATCGTTGACTTTGTCTATGTTATCAAATTGTCCAAATATTTCAGAATTTGGACTCTATATAGATTTTAAAATTAAAACGTATGTGCTAGAATCCAAAAACATTTATATCCAACATAAATGTATTCTATTGACATATAATTTATTACTGTCATCCTTATCTTGATTTCAGATTTCTAAATATTACAAAAATCAAGCAATCAATTGTTTAATTACCATCTTATCTATGAGAATCAAATATTCTTGAATCTACAATGGAATTAGGCTAGAATTAGATTGAGACAACATATTACATAAAGATGGACATAGAATGTCACCTTACATGGCCACCAGTATCAAAAGGACAAGCAGAATCTGGTATAACATTGAATTGGCATGCTACTTTTATTGATAAATCAAAATGTTGTGCACCTATGATCTTCCCATTGCAAGAAATTTTTGGGAATTCTTTGGCCACCTTGCATTTACCAACGCAATTCTCGTGTCCATTCTTCATATTATTGCATCTCCTGGAAAGGGCTCCTTCACTCAACTGAGAGTTGGAGATGCTTGGATGAATGGGGTTGATACCACTGTCAATCATCCCAATCACCACTCCTTCCCCCGAGTTGTGAGTGCCATCGAGTTGATGCCACACATGAGATGAAAGAGCCAGGAAATCTGGGGTGTGGGTGGTCATTTTTTCAATCTTCCCATCTTTTTTAATGCACCTTACCCCTTCTGCCATTTCCAAGCATTCTGCTGCCTAGAACCAATTTCTTTTTTTAGTAATGCGATACAAAGCAAAATATATAACCAGCAATAGGAAAAAACCAAAAACTGAGAAGTCACCTACCTTAGCCAAATTAGTCTCCACAACAAAGCCATTGACAAGGTGATGATAACTATACAATTTACTATATGTGCCCTTTTAGAGAGTATTACAGAGTACCATATTGTGGTTGATGAAATAGTCTTGATATAACTCTACATATTGGCTGCCAACCACCATTATTTATAAAAAAATTATTTTGAAACTCATTTTATAATAACATTGAATATATAAATTACAGACTTAGTGGCATCCACCTTGATGCCTGAGAATGAACCAGTAGCATGATATCCTGGAATCAAACCGTTGTAAGAAACCAAGTTCATCTCTCATCAATATCACATAAACCTCTAGTCTCAAGGGTTCAAGAAACAACCCCGAAACCTGTATTAACACAAAAATAAATCTTGAAGGCATAGTTGTCACTAATGAGTCAATACAGGTGGTGGGTTCAGTTTAGTAATGGGAGTTGAGTTGAGGACTTCAAAGATAAGTTGTTGGCTACTGAATTTGATTTCAAGTAGGGGAAGAAATGACAATGCCCTAGCATGCATGTTTATTCTACTAAGAATCAAGAAGCATAAAATGCATTCAATTCTTTGCAACTACTAGCCAAGGTCGTTAATGACTACAATTGAAACCTGAATAATGTATCATTTGTTCTTTTGTTAACTACATAGCATGCTCATGACACTTAATAATATAAGTATAGCATTTGCATATTTATTAGAGTATAATATTCAAGTACATAGATGGCTCAGTGCTTTTGATTAAATAACATTCCCATACTCTCATGCATGTTAGAATCCAGTCCTCAAATGTGGCAATCTTGCCAACTCGGAAATGTTGAAATCTTGAAAATTGTTAAGATTACTGAATTCTGCATGGGTATTAAACTGTACTTTCTTCATATAAATTCCATTGAAGTTGGACCACTCTAAAATAAGCTACAATTATAAATGGTAATGTTAAAAATTATGTAAAAGAATAGAAAACGAGAATGCCAAATTTTACTAGATATGGCTTTGATATTTTCTTTTTTCCTTTTATTTTATATTTTTTTTCTTGATATGGTGTGTTGTTTGGTATATTGTGGGGGACCAATTCAGGATGGAACTGGGCTGAACTGGCCTACCAGTTTGGTTTATAGGCTAGTTTGAGGTTGTATGACTGTGGGCTAGTATGACCAGCAACTTCCAGTTCATTACACTGGTCTTGATAAGTTTAATTGTAATCTGCTAGCTAGAATCCAAGACAATATCACCCTACAAAAATATTTTCTTTTGAGGAACTATTTGGTGCTAGACATTTGATGGGTTTCTCTATATGGTATTTCAATTTTTCTGCTTCTAAGTTTTTTTGTTCCTTTTTATTTTAGTTAGCGAAACTTGGAGCTCACACATGTAACTCCATGCTTATTAAGCACCCATATTTTCCCCATAACTTGGGAAGTGCACTTCTTTATGTGAACCTATAACCTCCTTTCATAGTGATATCTCTTCCTTCAAAAAAAAATTTGGCTTGTGATGGGGCCCCCTCCTAAGGGTCTAGGTTATACCCTTGGAATAACTTACTGTCTAGAAATTTTCTTAAGAAACATATAGGATGGTTAATGGTGACGTGGGTACCAAAGAATGTTGAGTACTTAATATTATATGAACTTTTGGGTCCTTTTACAAAATTGTGGAGTAAACTCGGTTCTGCAAGATATTATACGATTCTGACTATAAAAGAGAGAAACAACTCCAGGTCCTAATTTGAATAATAAAATAGAATAAATAGAAGGACTAGTACCATATCTCTTTTACTAAAGCTTTAGGGATGTTTCATCACTCTTCTTGTAATCTCATGTACAATTTAATATCTTCCAAGTGATAAAGGTATCATAAGGTAAAATTAACATGAACCATGAGGTTTGAAATTCAGTGAACCTCAAAAAAAAAAAAAATGGTTGGTTTAGTTTAGGTTCTTTGTGTTCAGTTCAACTTATGAAATGTGTCCTCAAAACTTCAGATCTCCATACAACTGTTAAATTTGCCCTTCATGACTGTATGGAGAATTCACTAAATTTAACTAAGATTTCAATTTAGGCCCGAACTTTGTACAAATTTATACAAGTTAAAAAATTGTGGGGAAAACATGTTGTGCTCTAGAATACATGAATTGGTAGTGTGTTGGGTTCCCTTAGAAGGGCACAACATCCAAACCTTATGGAAAAATTCTAATTTGAATCAAACCTAATCATTGTTGAGCCAAAACCATGTGAAATAGGTGAATAGTGCATAATGTCTTAGAGATTGAATGTATAGGGGGTATAATTTAGTATCTTTCTAGAAATGAAGGTATACTTGCATAAAGCTGGATCCTAATGACTGAAGACCATAAATGCACCTTAAGATTAGACACTAGATATATGATTCTAAACTATTTTATGTGAAATCAATTTTGCAGGCTAGAGAGCGGTTAAGAATAAATTATGAAAAGATGTGTGCACTACTGAGACATCAGGATGCCAAAGGAGAAGACCATCAACTTTTTGACAAAACAAGGGATGTGATAAAATATTTACATACACAGATTAAGGTTTTAATCTATGCAATTGATTCTGTATCAATGAGAATCCAGAAGTTGAGGGATGAGGAATTGCAATCACCACTTGTGGAATTCATACAAGGGTATGCCTTTACATTTTAATTTACTATATAGTATCAAACAACATACATTTCCTTGTTTCCTATTTCCCAAGTTTCCAATGATAATGTAATTTCAAGGAAGGAATGGTAAACTTGGAATTTTTAATACAAGAATACTATATAAAATAAGCACTCAAATGAAGTCTCATTGAAATGTTTCCAATGAATTTTAGGATATGGGTTCACGAAAAACGAAAGTGTTTTCAACAACATTATATTAGAAAGAAAAATTTTCATGAAATATTTTAATTAGAAAGTTGAATGTCCTTCACTAGACGATAGAAACTCAACATACTTTATGCAAAGGTTGTATTTAATTAATGTCAAACCACTAAAAAATACTTGAAATTGATTAATATTTATAAAATAAACTTTAATATCTGAGATTGAATGTCGAAATTTTGTAGTGAAGATAGGAATTTTACCTATATAACACTAAGAGATCTTTATTAAAGTGAGGAGTTGCTAATAAATGGATCATTCTGAAAATTTGAAGTTGGAGGCACTTGTTGAGATGGTCCAAAAGAACTGTGATTCACAAAAAGGATTAAAAAAATAGAGAAAACCATTGCATGGCATGAATTACAGAAAAATGAGCTAGTCACCTTTTTTAAAGCATCTCCAATAACACAATCTTCAACAAACTGGGCCAGTAACTAAAATACATGCTTTGTGATTTCTTTGATCTTTTAAGGTTAACTACGTTCATGGGTTTTCGGGGGTTTTCCAAACTTTCCGTTGGGAAGGAGTTTGTTTTTACTGACCTAGCAGACAATCTCTTCTAAGTTTTTTTTACTAAAGGAATCAACAATTGGACTGGTCTCATACTTGCGTGACATGGGGTTGATATTATTTCCAACTCTCAAGGATGCAAACTTGAACCCATATAAGGATATATACCCCAATATTAGGGCATGCAAAAAAAGTAGAAACTCCTTTGGATAATCATTACCTCGAAAGATTTGGAAACATAGCTTCTATTTCTTCTATTTCAATGTGGTGATTCTATTTATCTTTTTATTTTGTACATTTTGGAGAAAAATAGTATGCCACTCTCCCTAGGATTTTGGAGGTAACATGGATAAATATATAGGAAAATAAAACCACTTACTCGTAAAAGTTAGCACCTTTTATACCTCTGATAGGCATAGCAAGAAAATTAGAAAGTAGTAGAAAATCAAGACATCTGACATAATAAGCAAGAGATCCATGAGAGGATGTTGAGAAATGCATCTAAAAAATTCAAGTAACAAAAATATCCAGAAAATTACGAATATCCCACATATTAGCAAAGATAATTTATATAAGGGGGAATGTATCTCAAACTTCAAAAAAAGTTTACATTTAGCAATTGTATAATCCATTGAAAGGATAAGAACAAATTGTAGGAATTTACAGGGTAAGTTCCTCAGACAGAACACCAAAAGGACACGGCTCACAAACAGATCACAGATCAATACACCAGTATTTTGACGTGGTTAAAACCCTCAGAGAGGGAAACAGTCCACGGCCTGTGCCAAC
>APFE030929430.1:0-22562 GCA_000404065.3 Pinus taeda | reverse complement strand
TCCTGAGAAGGTGGTGGAGGATTATCATCCTCACTTTCATCATCTGAAGAAGAAATGTTTTCAAAAGTAGAAGAGATAGGAAGAGGTGGCACATCCGCCGGACTGGGCTCGCAGGCCGATTTATTTTCATCAAATTTTACATCTCTTCTAATGATAACATTTTTGGACTTAAATGGAATAAGTCTATAACCTTTTACATCTTCAGGATATCCAAAAAAAGTACATTTCTCACTCTTAGGTTCTAAAGCTTTATGCTTTTCATCTGGAATATGGGCCCATGCTTCACTTCCAAAAATACGAAAGTGACTTACATCTGGTTTAATGGAACTCCAAGCTTCTTCTGGAGTGATATTCCTTAGAACCTTAGTAGGAATGCGATTTATTATATAATTTGCACAATTAATTGCTTCGGCCCAAAAACTAAGACTGAGTCCTTTAGATTGCAGCATACAATTAGCCATTTCCTTTAAGGTGCGATTTTTCGTTTCAGCTACACCATTTTGTTGTGGAGTGTATGGAACAGTATGTTGCATTTGAATTCCATTTTCGGTGCAAAAGTTGATGAATGTGTTTTTAACATATTCTCCACCATTATCAGTCCTTAGCTTAAGAATTTGATGTCCAGATTGTTTTTCAACAAAGGCTTTGAAGGCCAAAAATGTGTTAAATACTTCGCTCTTGAGTTTTAAGAAGTATACCCAAGTGCATCTGGAGAAATCATCAATGAAAGTTAAGAAATACTTGCAGCCAGAGATTGAAGCAACAGGAAGTGGACCACACAAATCACTGTGCACAAGCTGTAAAGGGGCTGAGGCGTGCCAAGAGGCACGTTTTTCAAAACTGTCCCGATGATGTTTTCCGAGTACACATCCGGAACAAAAACCATCTCTGCAAGATACCATAGGAAGACCTGTCACCATATTTTCTTTACATAGATGCTGAAGGGAGCGATAGTTTAAGTGACCAAATCGCTCATGCCAAAGTTTGCTCACTTCATCATTTTGAGCAACAAATACTGAGGGAAGATTTGATGACCCAAAGTTGTGAAACTTATACAACCTTGTGGAATCATCAGCAATACCAGTGGCTAGAATCTATTTAGGATCTCTTAGATCCTTGATTACAACATCATGAGGTGGAAATTCAACAATTTTACCTTCACCTGAATGAGTTATCTGATATACAGATAGAAGGTTGCTGGATAAGGTTGGAACACATAATACATCATTAAACTGACCATTGTCTAGATGAACAGTTCCAGTCCCTAAAACATTAAGAGATCTATCATCACCAACATATATATTTTTTGGTGTTACAATCATGTAAAGAAGAAAACATGGCTTTGTTTTTGGCCATGTGATAAGAGGCTCCAGAATCAAGGAGCCACTCATGAGAATGAGAAGAAGAAGATACATTAATGCATAACCAGACTGAGATGATTGACAACGACATGCAGAAAGTGCCATTCCTGAAGATGAAGTTGAAGTTGAAGTAGAAGAATGCTCCACATAGATGTTATGTTTCTTCATTACGGCTTCCAAGGCTTCCATCTTCTTAAAGCATTTAGATTCTAAGTGGCCATCTCGATTACAAAAGTTACAATGTCTATCAGTCTTCTTCCATTTGTTTTTATTGGTCTTATCATTTTGCTGAAATGATCTTTCATTTTGAGACTGAGTTTGCTTAGGACCCTTGTTTGGTTTAGGACCATTCTTTTTAGGATATGACTTCTTAGGATTCTTTAAATTTGGTTGCTGCTGGGCGGCTAACGCTTTCTTGGAAGAGTTTCCAAGATTAAGAAGACCAAGGTGTAAGAGTTTTCTTGTTCTCTTATTAAAGAATCACAAAAAGAGTCAAAGGAAGGGGCCTTGTAGTCTTTTCCTTGACAAATGAAAGCTTCCCTTGTAGAATGGAAGGTGGAAACAAATACAGAGTAGGCTGGTCCCAACTTAGTAAGGATGGAATAAATAGGTTACTATCTTCTTTCTTAACCTTAACACCTTCCAAGAGATATCTAAGGGTTTGAATTTGGACAAGAAATCTTCAATGCAAGAAAAATTATTAGGATCCAATGTAAGCAACTCATTTTCAAGTTGATGGGCTCTAATTTCATTTTTAATCCCAAAAACTTTAGTGATTTGTTCCAATGCTTCATGAGGAGTATCAAGATCTGCAATATGAAATCTAAGATCAGGAGAAATAGACATCCCTATCAAACCACGTGCTTGATCTTGTCTATTTTCCCATTTTGCAACCTTGTTTTCATCTGTTGGTTTCTTCTCTTGGCCCGTGGCTATTCTGTAGAGACCTTTACTTCTAAGTAAATCTTCCATGTATGATGCCCATTGGAAGTAGTTAGTGCTGTCAAGAATGACTTGGCATGGACTTTCCATTTTTTTTTTTAAAAACACTGAAGCTGCTGAAGATGCTAAAAGTAAGTGTTCCAATGGATAGATCTCGAAAAATTAGGCTGTTTTAAAAAAAACGGCTCTGAAAAAGGCTTATGGATGAAGAAGTTATGGCTTTTTGAAAAACAAATTGTTGAAGTCGCCGTCAAAGTGTGCGAATGTGCGGGAATGAAAAAAACGCCCCCACAAAAATGGAGATTTGAACCCAAGACCTCTACTCTCTTAAAATAACTTTGAACCAATTGATCTAACAAAAATTTGAGAGAGACAGAGAGAGGGGGGGAGAGAGAGAGAGAGAGAGGGGGGGGGGGCCTTGGGTTGCGTGCTTGCCTTGAGAAAGCTCTTTTTTTCTCCAGATCTTAAAAATGACGCAGATAGGGCTACCGGAAAACCTTTTTCCGTGAAACAAAAGGGGTTCCTCACTGGAACAGATGCTCCGAACACAACAGAGTAGTTCTCTGGGCCCGAAAATAGTCAGAAACAGTAGATCTAGGAAACGACAGCCGCATGCAGTTCTACCGGCTTGATATTTGGATCACCAACGGACGCGGCCCTCAAATAGCTCTGATACCATGTAGGAATTTACAGGGTAAGTTCCTCAGACAGAAAACCAAAAGGACACCGCTCACAAACATCACAGCTCAATACACCAGTATTTTGACGTGGTTAAAACCCTCAGAGAGGGAAACAGTCCACGGCCTGCGCAAACGTGGCTACTACAGGCAATTTATCAATAAAAGAATGAAAATTTACATAAGCTTCTCTCATGCACGGTGAACCTACAAATGGACCCTCCATGCGCTTTAAATAGAATTCATGGACCAATCGGGTGTCAAGCCACGGATCAAGTGTCGGTAATACCGAGGAGAGAATGAACCGTCGGATCACTACATATCGTGACTGTCGGATTGTAAGTTACAAAATGTACAACGGTAAAGAAACACACTTTACCTAACTCTATACCTAACTCTATACTAGACCAAGTTGAACTTAACTATTTCCTATGTGTCGGAATATCGTAACACAAATTGCAGATATATTGGTAATAATACAAGGGATTATGCTAATTTCCAATAAGCCATATATGCAATAAATGAAAGTTCTTCATCATTTTGAGCTATTAAGTAAGAAACTATACATTAATATTCCACATACATGCAATATTTAACATGATCCAGTAGTAGAGCATCTCATTCTCTAGATGAAACAATTTTTAAAACCCTACAATCTAGAATCTTGTAGTCACATCAAAAAGATAAATTAAACATGTTCGTATAAGAGGGGAAATTTTCAGGATACCCATTCCTAAAGAATATAGCTCCACTTATTCATGTTGCTGGATATACCTCTGCAAAGATAGAAGATACATTAAGTGATGAGTACAATAAAAACACACATGTTTTATGAAAAAAATTGTAACTATAACTCATCTACAACTTTCCTTTATCATGAACCATAGAAAAATCCTAAGGAATATGCAAAGCCCTTTGAAGCCATTTTTGTCCATGGAAACAGTCTGCTTTTTATATGGTCATAATAAAAGGGTAGTAATTTTGAATTGTTAGTCAAAATGACAACTAAAGACAATTCCATCATAGCCTTTGTACAAGAAGAGAATGATCAAGCTAATAGATTCTTAAGGATAACATAAGCCTGACTAACTCTAGCTCCTATTCTCAACAATAACGGGGTTAGCAATGGTATAAATTAAGAGGTCTTGAATGCAATTTCAAAACTTGTTATTCTACAACATCTGATTGTGAAATATATATCTCTGACGTTCCATATCCTTTATGTTGGAAATGAAAATCCACACCTCGATATCAAACCAATTCATGCATAAATAAAATGGTATGTAGCTTAAAGGTAGAGATGTCTGCTAGTTAGGGCCAGGTCCTATGTTCAACTCTTAGATTGTCCATGGGATAGGTTGGCTGGTAGAAACTTGAAGGTTTGAGCCAAGAGGTTCCAAAAAACCCTGTAGCAGAAAACCATTTACAATTTTCATTATGTAATGGGTATTTAGCTCAATAATAGAGAAACCCATCTACAAGGATAGGTCCTAGGATCAACTCCTATTCTATCCTCATTTTAACTTGATTTGATACTTTACCCATCCAAATTCAATATAACAATTTATAAACATAAGTATAAATTCAACAAAACGGAACATGTTATAGATTAAACTGAAGTCTTTCTATGCGACTAAAACTGGTATATCTATTAATGCTGACCAATGGAAACTTCTCTTTAAATATAATTGCATGTGGTGAGAACAGAAAATAAAAAATGCTAATGGAAAGAATTCATTGTACAACCCAACTACATACATATCTACCTTGATGCTTTTGCCATATAAAACACCATAGATGAAAACCCCAAAACCCTAAAAAAAACCCTGCAGCTCTAAAATTGAGACAAATTCATGGACACATAAAATTTTCCTCTTATTTATGTTTATTATCAAGTATACTTCTACTCATGTGATCCACTAAGGAATTCTCCACCCACCTAATGCAATGCATGATATAATCTTACCGTGCAATTTAATATAAGATGCACTTTGGATGTGCTCTAAAACAAAAAGAACTTGATTTTGAATTTGCGCCCACTGTCCAAATTCTTTTACATATTTTAGTGCAATGAAAATTTTTCTACCCTTTCACAAGTGCATCTATCCAAATTTCACACCTATCAACAATTAAACATGTATAAGATTCCATTGAAGGCCATAAGCCAGACGTAAAAACAATTATCTAACAAATACAAATGCTTACTCAATCCATTGCAATTTGGAACTACTTGAAAATTATTATTTCCACAACACAATAAATCCAAAGAGTCTAGACTTCAAAAATAAAAGTTACCCTATGGCATAGTTCAATCCATGTTCCACTTGACTAATCCTCTAGAAAGAGCATCTGATAATTACCATCATAACCTCTACTGCCTGTATGAAACAAACCTCATCAAATGTTGCATTTATTTAAAAATATTAAATTATGAGCAATGTTCACTCCTTTTATATATAATTGTGTTACTTATTAAATAAGCTTCACAGAGTTAATCTTTAAGCTTTCAAAATTGAAAAAGTAAACAAAACTGGATCTTGATGTAATAGTTATTGGCATAAATTAATGTAATCAGAGTGGAAATCTCCAACAATGTCATGTGGAAATTTAGCTCATTTTACCTCATAATGTTTTGCATTAGCTGAAAAGGAAAAGGAATGGCATATATATAAGATCATGTAGATATTGGCAGTGAATGTAAGTTTAATTGAACCAGCAGATAATAAAATTCAGACAGAACATGGTTTTTTATATGCTAGTCCAAACCTGAATATGAAAATTGCCAGAAAATAGTGGATTTCCTATGACAAGCTAAAATAGAATAATACCCATGTTTCATAAGCCTGCCTGCATGCAAATACACAAATATGAGTGGAAGCATGTATTATGATTTTAAGTTCATGACCAATAGTTTATAAATCTGGTATTCCCGTGAGATTAAACCATGAAGAACCACCTTGGCATCATACTTCCGAAATTGCATAATCTCAAGTGCCATCTACAAAGGTGAACCACAAAGCATTTCTACTAATCCTTGGGGTTACATGGACTTGCAACAACAAACATAAACATGAGTAAAATTAGATAGCTTTACATGGAAAAAAATGCATTGAGATGGACATCAAGAATAGGAAACAAACAAAAGAAATTGCTTAAATACATGACCTGAAATTTTCAATAAAAAAAATTAAAAGGTATGAACACATAATTTCCTGAAAATCCTATCTAATTCCTTAAAGAAGTAAGGGTCATACCCATATCTAACAAAGCAAGAACTTTAAATTGCATGCATGAACTTTAAATTGCAAGTAATCCCTGAGAGCGTGCATGAACTTTTCGGTTTCTTTTGTAAGCTCTTGAGTGGGAGCGAGAACCAAATCTTGGTATTCCCGCAAGCTAAAGTCTAGTTGCTAGAGAATTCCGAAACAAAATAGTAGAATCCTGGAACCTTTTCCTCCTATTCCTCCTTTTCCTAGCAACGAGTCGCAATTATCATTCAACTTGAGGTCATCGAGGTCCTCTTCCAGCTATTTATCATGGCTCATCTTCTAAACTTAGGAAATTGAAAGGCCTTCTAGTAAAAGATCCCACTAACTTTCTAGGATTTGAACTCGCGATCATTCTGGGTAAATTATTTGCAAACTCCCTCTGCTCTCGATACTCTCAATATCCCTTAACCTTATTTCTCTATCTGGCCTAGTGTTTTGCCTCCCCCGGCTGATTTATTGAATAAAAAATACCTTATAATATCTCATATTGTCATCTAATATATAAAAAATCTTTAGAGGCTTATTACATCTCTAATATATAATTTTAGTTTTTTTTCATTTTTAATATCTCAATATGAACCCACGTGTTATGATATTGGTTTTCTAGTGAAGCCCCTGTGGAAAGCCCCAACCCTAGTTGATTCTTCAGATGAATGAAGCAGACCAACCAATATATTTTTGGATGACAGCTAGCATTTACTTTTTTAGCAAGAATTATATAGATGATAAAGTCACCAATGTAGAATGGATGGTAAAAAAACTCTTTTTTAAATTTTGGATAACATTTGATGCAGACATGTGGCCAACAGGTCTGGTTTCCTGGAATATGAAAAGATTTACCCTTTTATTGAGTTGGTGATCCATAAACCTAGGCGGCGTAAGTGAAGTGTAAAGGTGGTCAATCTCTGTGTAGGTTGATAAGTAGGTCGAATCGATGACTGGCAAAACCAAAATAAAATAGAATAATTTAGAAATGGATATGGGCGATTTCCCATCATGTCAATGTTTCTTTGGTTCTGTTTTCTAAAAATGTTTTGCTTCTATTTTGCAACGAAATCATCAAAAAGTGCTCAACAAATCTATACGCCGAGGCAACAACTAACTGTTGCTGAACTTGGACGTAAGCATTTTTTTGAACGGATTTCCCCGTTTGTTGGAATCAAACAACGTGCTTCTTTTTTTTTTTTATTATAAGCCCAAATTTATCTTTAAACATAATATTTATTATTTATTTTTTATTTAGATATTTAAATACATAACTTTAGATTTCAAAAATATATATCATATTCCAAATTATTTTTAAAATAGTAGAAATAAGTCACTCCAAGAATTTGAGAATTTGATAGTTTTAAATAGATAATAGATGGGATATATATTTTAGTTTCTAGATTATATAGCTAGGTTAGACATGGAAAATATATGTGATTTATAATTGACAATGTGGTAAGTGCCTCAATTTTTTTTGTTATATCATTAGTCATTCTTCACCATAAGTTAAGTTTTGCATAAAAAAAGAGACAAAAATAAAATGTGAATAAATATACTTACCACGTGTTATTGTGCATCATTATTTATGCATTATTTAATATTATTTTAACAAATAAGAGTAAAAATGTAAATTTAAAATATTAGTGTGGCACTTTATTTATTAACAATTAGATTTATTTCTCCATGACAATAAACCTAGAGCTTAACACCATTTTTCTTTATTTCATATTTTAAGCAAATCATTTTTAGCCACTAAGTTTACTGAAACATAAGTTGAATAAAACATGCTAACATGGGTAAATGTGCCCGACCTATTAATTATTAAATGAAATCCCAACAAGCATTAAATGAAAAAAAAAATTATGCAAATTTCCATTAGTGGTAATGCCAATGCATGTTATAGTATACATTTTATGTTAAAACATTATAAATGTATGTGACTAGTAGGGAAGAGATGAACAACTACATCATGGAATTAGAGGGGTTTATGATTGTTGGTTGGTGATCTCCTCTATGATGTCTCAATTTCATGTGACACTTGGTCATTTGTCACATGTTTCTCACCTATAAATTAGCATGTTCAACAAAAACAAACCAAAACAACATTATATTTGGCCAAAGTCTTAATTTCATATATAAGACTTCATATAAGTTAAACTCATTCAAAATAAAAAGTAATTTAGCCAAATATACCCAATTGAAAACAAAATAAGACTTGTTTATTTTTCTATAAATGTTTTTAAAACCTTCGTTTAAGATTTATGTTTGCATTTAGAGGTTGTGGTTCTATTGCAAGAAAAGTTTGGAATCCCTTGTGAAATCCATGGGACTATGGTTCTTTGAGGTATATTATGGTATCTACACAAATAATACACTATTTTAGGGCCAACATTGGTGGTGTGATACTATGTTACTTAAGCATATGGAGTCTACACAAATTTTATTCTCTTTTATAATTGCCATTTTTGGCATGACAATATATTGCTTGCAACATGCTAGAACCGACCATTTTTATTTCACTAATTTGAATTCAATGCATTTCTCCTCCCCATGTAGTATTATAAATTGGTAAGGTAAACGACATTGAAGAAAGTGGGTGATAATAATTCCTATTGTGACCACTTGAAACTCTACTAGCATGTGGGCATCCATATATTTGTTCTCAAAAACATCTATTCTTTAAATAAGATTGGTTATCATGCACTAATCTATCTTCATCTCCATGTGACCATCAATGTGATTCTTGCAATAGGGACAAATTTGACCCACCCAAGCATAGCCCTCTCACTAGTAGATAATGTGATCATTTGGTATACTCAAGGGACAAGAAAGTTGGTAAGTGTTAATGTGTTAGAATATGGAAGCGCCTATTACTCAGTTTCACAGTTTTGTGGACATGATAAGATGTATTTAGCCATATTTCTTAGAATTATTGTTACACTATTAATTTTGCATGGGTATCTTTTTTATTGTCTTTGACAAACTTTATATTGTCCATTGGGCACACTAACCCATTATCCTAAAAACTAGACTCTACTCTCCTTTTACAATATATCCACCATCTATTCTCTTCGGTGTTTCCTTCCGCTACTTCTTCCTGGGTATACTAGTAATATAATAGTATATGAACAACAACTTACAATCATAATTATATTTTGATAATCATTTTACCTATAATAATAATTAATATTTATAATAATAATTCTTTCAATCTTTTTCTCCTTCTACATAATAATAAAGAAAATATATAATTCACATAATCAATATAATTTTTATATTTAACAGAACCTTATTAACAAAATTGTTATTGAATTAATAAACTAATAACACAATAAAATTATTAAAAATAATATCCCAAAAAAATTTTACTCTCTATCTTTTCATTTTATTGCATTAAATAACTCAATTTATATATCATTTACTTAAATATATAATAATATATTAAATCAATGTATAACAAAAAATTCAACATAATTAATAAAAAATATATATTTATTTCACATCATCAAATATATATTTTCCATGTTTTCATAATCTTATTACATTTTTTTTGTAAATTAACAAAAGCAACGAGCTAACAATGTCATTGTCTTTGCACATTGCCACCATGGGGCTTTTGTTTATTGTGCAATATTGAGCAGTGACATTGCTCGTAACATCATTAGCTATAATGTCTATTTATGTACACTTTAATTTACTAATTAATTAACTAAACCAAAATTGATTTCAATGAATGATAATTATAAAATCTTGAATGCCACTAAAATAACCAAATAAAGGAGGAACATATTGGCTCTTCTTAAATTATAAGGTCTTTCTCATCTTTAATTATTAATTAATTATTAAAATTTTATTTTATAAATAGTTTATAAACTATTTATTTTTTAAATATTATTTTATAATTATAGATAACTATAATTATATATTTTTAAAAAATATATGGATGATAATATTATTTTTTAGGAAAATTAGATCAAATTGTAATCAATTTTTAATTAGGCCGATAGGCCTTCCTTTGAAAGAGACTTTCGTCGTCCTTTTGATTCTCAGGCTGACACCTAGCGGAATGGCCAATCTGCTTCGTATTTGTTCAAGCTTGATTCTCATGCTGACACCTGGCGGAGTGGGCAATTTTTTTCGTATTTGTTCAGGGAAACGACTTAGCGGGTATAGAGCGGGCAATTTGTTTGCGTATTTGTTCAGGCAACCGACTTCTTACGACACCTCATTACTTGCGTGTCGGCCTCCTCGGCCTCCCTGCAAGGAAGGGGCGGAGCCTGGAGGTATTCATGGATGCCGCCTCATTGACAGGCTGGAAGCATAGCTGGACGATGCTCCCGCGCTCGACAGAACAAAGAAAGCCTCGTTCAAGTCTGATTTTCAATTTCGGTCCGTTTTCTGCTCTTCATGTTTTTCCCATGCCCTCTGCAATAATGTTTTTCTGTGTGTCCAACTTTTGTTGTGCTACCTATTTTACAGTGCACACACATTCATGGCTTGAAACCCCTGTTCTGCGATGCACGATCAACAAATTTGTGCTTTGGAAACCTTGTTCTGTGGTTGATGACCAATTAATATGTGCTTATTCCGTGCTTCCATGACCTAACTCGCAGCCTTCTTGGATCAAGCTTCATCAACAAACAGACAGCCATGTTTGACAATCTCACAAAGTATATGTGTGTGTGTGTGTGTTGTGCCATACATGAACTCTTAAGAAATTTCAAAAGCCTTCACCTAATGCAATCCTCCATGTTTTTCAAGACACCAAAGAAAACTACTTACGATTAGTTTCTTAAACATGGAAATTTTACAACACACTGCTTCCAAAATAGCCATCCAAAAGGTCATTACTATAATAGCTTGATTAGAAATAGATTGAATGAGAAGGTCCAGATGGGGTATTCAATCATCTCCATCCATCTGTTCTGCATCCTCACTGCTTACTTGGACAATATATCAGCCTTCATATTTATCCCTTGTAGACATGCTGAAAAGATAATGCCATGGAATTTTTCCTTGCTTCTCCGATTCCGTCCAATGATGGGGCAGTTGCAAATTTCCTGATTGAAATTTCCATTTGACCTCTCTGCAATGTGTTTGGAATCTCTTATCACCTATATACAATTTAAACCTTTCTCTATTGCTATTTTTAGAATCTACCAAAAAGCATAAAGTTCTGCTCTGTTGTTTGATCCATCTCCTACAGCTCTGCTTTGAAACTGATCTCGTAATTGTCTCTTAAAGTAATGCCTCATGATCCACATTAGCTGGGATTACCTTGACAAGCCTCGTTCAAATAACTCCACATATGTTATATATAATATATATATATTAAATATATATATATATATATATAAATAATATATATATATATATATAATTATATATAGAATATATATGGGGATCTTAGTATTATTTGTTTCTTTTCCTTTAAAGGTGGTTGTGTCCCTTAATATGCATATCTATTCTTGTGTCAAACTTGATTAGTAATAACATCTTTGTTTTGAATTCTTTTCATTTCTTGCTAGCCAAATAGCTTAAGTCACTATACAAGGACAGTCTGATGCCCACATGCAGTTAATACAAAATGTATTTTTAAAACTAGGATTTAGCTTTGTAGTGCTTGAATCATCATTTCATGTTGGTTTTCATCTGTTAGTAGCCAGATCATTTCTCTTACAATATGATTGTAATATCTTTTGTTTCTTTTACAATATGATTGTAATATCTTTTGTTTCTCTTCTATGGGAAATTTTGTACAGGAGTTCAAACAATGTATATAAATAGAAACATGCAGAAAATGACAGTCAAATTTTGTACTCAGAATTATGACAAGAAAGCCCCTGCTAGGTTTGTGAGGAAAGAGAGCTTCAACACCAGTTCTGTCTCCAACCACCAAGATGATCAGTACGCTACTAACATGTTTAGTGAAGAATTTTCTGCTATTCTCTTGTAATCTATAGGCCCCCAAAGCTCCTCATAGATGAGAATATTTGCAGGATGTTAATATTGTTGTAAGTTTGTAGTAGTTGTGGAAACCCTGTTCTGTGGTTGACGACCAATTAAGATGTGCTTATTCTGTGCTTCCATGACCTTACCGGCAGCCTTCTTGGATCAAGCTTCATCAACAAACAGACAACCCTGTTTGAGAAACTCACAAAGTATAGCAGTGTTCAAACTGACAGAGGAGCCTGGTTTGACAATCTCACGAATGGAGCTGGAAATCATGAGCCGGAGCTGTGTTTAGAATACATCTGCACAACATCATTTCTTCTAGGTCAGGTCCTTCTTCAACTAATTTGTTTCCCTAACAAAGGGTTTTTGTTTGCTGGTGAGTTTTCCACAAATGCTTGGTGCAGACATTCAATCAAATGGGATTTTCCTATGCCAGTTGTTCCTTGTATGATGATTTTTGCGTGGTGGTTTATGTACATTGCAAGCACAGCTGGTATTTAGCCATCTCCATTCCCTCTTAGGGTTTTATTGCACATCGCACGCTCTGTATCTCTGTGTTTTCTCGAATAGATGAATATACAATAAAGAAATAAGAGAATCACAAGTCTGATTGTTGACATTTTTTATTATTACCAAATCTTACATTAGTATTCTGCGTTAAACATAGATGTTTGTGTGAGGTCCTGGGCCTCAAATATACTTGACGAAGATGACACAGGCTAGGTTTTTAACTTTTGTTTCCTCTACAGTGCAAGATATTCAAGAGGGTAGTCTTTAATCAAATGGCTTGTGATTTGCTACAATTGCAAACATAGTTGGTATTTAGCCATAGGCATTCTCATTGAGGGTGTTGTTGCACATGTCATGTATTGTACATCTTTGTGTTTTGAATTTGTTATTAGCCATTAATAGTTATATTCACAAATTGATGAATGTAAAGAAATACAAGAAACACGACTCTGGTTGTTGACTTTTCTTTCTTTCTACACCAAGCCATAGATTTGGATTGAATATAAATGTCTATCTAAATGGATGCTTCATGGGTTGCATATAGGTACAAGATGGCAAAGGATTGCGTAGATGATGACGATGATAAATCATCAATCAATGAGCTACGAAAAGTGACTGAGGAGGAGCTCAATCTGCACAATTCCTTGGCTGAGGTACAATTACATACTATGTTTTGCTAAATTGTGCTTTTCTCTAAGATCAAATCATTATGTGTATTTTCTGTTACATAAGCTTCCATATATCTAGTGTGATGCCTTGTATCTGAAGTTAAATGTGACTTTATGAGTTAATTGGTATTTGGATTCTGTGCTAGCTCAATGTGGTTTCTAGCAGGCAAAACGTTTTTAAACTAATTCCCCTCTCTTTAGGGTCAGTAGTCAGCTAGAAAAAATAATCTGAATTGTATTCCATGCTTAAGACTACTTTAAGAACAAAGGTTTGTGTTTTAGTTTCGTGTCAACCCTTTCTTTAATATATATCTATATGTGCCCTCTTCCAGGAAGCAATGTTTTAACTTTTGCCAATTATTAGTAATGAAATTAGTTTTGTGAGTTTAAAAAAAATTATGTTCTGGACTTGCATGTTTTGTAATGTTATGTTGTTTAATTTGAAAGATGGAATTTTCTCTAAAGCTTAGAGTCTTCATGCTTTGGCTTGATAAACGTGACAAAAATTGTTCGCAAAATATTTTTAGATTATTGTCTGAAACATACCTCTTCGTGTTTTGGCACAATGAAAGTGACAACAAGTTTTTCTAGATTGCAGCATGCAAAAGAACATCTGAATGAAAGGGTTCTGCTAGAAGGAAAAAACAAAATTTCATTGAGAGTTTAAGAAAAAATTGATTCCCTTGAGTGTAGTTGGCAACCTTTATTGGATGTTGAGAGTTTTCCCACAGAAACTGGGATCACAGGGAAATTGGGAAAGAGACCACACCTTCTTCAGCAATCTCCCATCCACCAACCCTCTGATAAATCCACTGCTCTCATATATATGTGTGTGTGTGTGTGTGTGTTGTGCCATACATGAACTCTTAAGAAATTTCAAAAGCCTTCACCAAATTCAATCCTCCAGGTTTTTCAAGGCACCAAAGAAAACTACTTACGATCATTTTCTTAAACATGGAAATTTTGCAACACACTGCTTCCAAAACAGCCATCCAAAAGGTCATTACTATAATAGCTTGATTAGAAATAGATTGAATGAGAAGGTCCAGATGGGGTATTCAATCATCTCCATCCATCTGTTCTGCATCCTCACTGCTTACTTGGACAATATATCATCCTTCATGTTTATCCCTTGCAGACATGTTGAAAAGATAATGCCATGGAATTTTTCCTTGCTTCTCTGATTCCGTCCAATGATGGGCCAGCTGCAAATTTTCCTGATTGAAATTTCCATTTGACCTCTCTACAATGTGTTTGGAATCTATTATCACTTGTATACAATTTAAACCTTTCTCTATTGCTATTTTCAGAATCTACCAAAAAGCATAAAGTTTTTCTCTGTTGTTTGATCCATCTCCTACAGCTCTGCTTTGAAACTGATCTCGTAATTGTCTCTTAAAGTAATGCCTCATGATCCACAATAGCTGGGATTACCTTGACAAGCCTCGTTGAAATAACTCCACACTATTGTTATATATATATATATATATATATATATTATATATATATATATATATATATAGATATACTATAATATATATATATATATATTATATATATTACTATATATATATATATATATTATATTATATTATATTATATATATATATTATATATATATATATATATATATTAATAATATTATATATATATTATTATATATATATATATATATATATATATATATCTGGGGATCTTAGTATTATTTGTTTCTTTTCCTTTAAAGGTGGCTATGTCCCTTAATATGCATATCTATTCTTGTGTCAAACTTGATTAGTAATAACATCTTTGTTTTGAATTCTTTTCATTTCTTGCTAGCCAAATAGCTTAAGTCACTGTACAAGGACAGTCTGATGCCCACTACAGTTAATACAGAATGTATTTTGAAAACTAGGATTTAGCTTTGTAGTGCTTGAATCATCATTTCATGTTGGTTTTCATCTGTTAGTAGCCAGATCATTTCTCTTACAATATGATTGTAATATCTTTTGTTTCTCTTCTATGGGAAATTTTGTACAAGAGTTCAAACAATGTATCTAAATAGGAAGATGCAAAAAATGACAGTCAAATTTTGTACTTAGAATTATGACAAGAAAGCCCCTGCTGGGTTTGTGAGGAAAGAGAGCTTCAACCCCAGTTTTGTCTCCAACCGCCAAGATGATCAGTACGCTACTAACATGTTTAGTGAAGAATTTCTGCTATTCTCTTGTAATCTATATGCCCCCAAAGCTCCTCATAGATGAGAATATTTGCAGGATGTTAATATTGTTGTAAGTTTGTAGTAGTTGTGGAAACCCTGTTCTGCGGTTGACGACCAATTAAGATGTGCTTATTCCGTGCTTCCATGACCTTACCGGCAGCCTTCTTGGATCAAGATTCATCAACAAACAGACAGCCCTGTTTGACAAACTCATAAAGTATAGCAGTGTTCAAACTGACAGAGGAGCCTGGTTTGACAATCTCACGAACGGAGCTGGAAACCGTGAGATGTAGCTGTGTTTAGAATACATCTACACAACATCATTTCTTCCAGGTCAGGTCCTTCTTCAACTACTTTGTTTCCCTAACAAAGGGTTTTTGTTTGCTAGTGAGTTTTCCACAAATGCTTGGTGTAGACATTTAATCAAATGGGATTTTCCTGTGCCAGCGGTTCCTTGTATGATGATTTTTGTGCCGTGGTTTATGTACATTACAAATACAGCCAGTATTTAGCCATCTCCATTCCATCTTAGGGTTTTATTGCACATCTCATGCTCTGTATCTCTGTGTTTTCTCGAATATATGAATATATAATAAAGAAATAAGAGAATCACAAGTCTGATTGTTGACATTTTTTATTATTACCAAATCTTACATTAGTATTCTGCGTTAAACATAGATGTTTGTGTGAGGTCCTGGGCCTCAAATATACTTGACGAAGATGACACATGATGGGTTTTTAACTTTTGTTTCCTCTACAGTGCAAGATATTCAAGAGGGTAGTCTTTAATCAAATGGCTTGTGATTTGCTACAATTGCAAACATAGTTGGTATTTAGCCATAGGCATTCTCACTGAGGGTGTTGTTGCACATGTCATGTACTGTACATCTTTGTGTTTTGAACTTGTTATCAACCATTAATAGTTATATTCACAAATTGATGAATGTAAAGAAATACAAGAAACACAACTTTGGATGTTGACTTTTCTTTCTTTCTACACCAAGCCATAGATTTGTATTGAATATAAATGTTTGTCTAAATGGATGCTTCATGGGTTGCATATAGGTACAAGATGGCAGAGGATTGCGCAGATGATGATGATGATAAATCATCAATCAGTGAGCTACGAAAAGCGACTGAGGAGGAGCTCAATCTGCACAATTCCTTGGCTGAGTACAATTACATAAAATGTTTTGTTGAGTTGTGCTTTTCTCTAAGATCAAATCATTATGTGTAATTTTTGTTACATAAACTTCCATATATCTAGTGCGATGCCTTGTATCTGAAGTTAAATGTGACTTTATGAGTTAATTGGTATTTGGATTCTGTGCTAGCTCAATGTGGTTTCCAGCAGGCAAAACGTTTTTAAACTAATTCCCCTCTCTTTAGGGTCAGTAGTCAGCCAGAAAAAATAATCTGAATTGTATTCCATGCTTAAGACTACTTTAAGAACAGAGATTTGTGTTTTATTTTCGTGTCAACCCTTTCTTTAATATATATCTATATGTGCCCTCTTCCAGGAAGTAATGTTTTAACTTTTGCCCAATTATTAGTAATGAAATTAGTTTTGTGAGTTTAAAAAAAATTATGTTCTGGACTTGCATGTTTTGTAATGTTATGTTGTTTAATTTGAAAGATGGAATTTTCTCTGAAGCTTAGAGTCTTCATTCTTTGGCTTGATAAACGTGACAAAAATTGTTCGCAAAATCTTTTTAGATTATTGTCTGAAACTTACACTCTTTGTGTTTTGGCACGATGAAAGTGAAAACAAGTTTTTCTAGATTGCAGCATGCAAAAGCACATCTGAATGAAAGGGTTCTGCTAGAAGGAAAAACCAAAATTTCATTGAGAGTTTAAGAAAAACTTGATTCCCTTGAGTGTAGTTGGCAACCTTTATTGGATGTTGAGAGTTTTCCCACAGAAACTAGGATCACAGGGAAATTGGGAAAGAGACCACAGCTTCTTCAGCAATCTCCCATCCACCAACCCTTTGATAAATCTAGTGATCTCATATATATGTGTGTGTGTGTGTTGTGCCATACATGAACTCTTAAGAAATTTCAAAATCCTTCACCTAATGCAATCCTCCAGGTTTTTCAAGACACCAAAGAAAACTACTTACGATCAGTTTCTTAAACATGGAAATTTACAACACACTGCTTCCAAAACACCCATCCAAAAGGTCATTACTATAATAGCTTGATTAGAAATAGATTGAATGAGAAGGTCCAGATGGGGTATTCAATCATCTCCATCCATCTGTTCTGCATCCTCACTGCTTACTTGGACAATATATCAGCCTTCATATTTATCCCTTGCAGACATGCTGAAAAGATAATGCCATGGAATTTTTCCTTGCTTCTCTGATTCTGTCCAATGATGGGCCAGCTGCAAATTTTCTTGATTGAAATTTCCATTTGACCTCTCTGCAATGTGTTTGGAATCTCTTATCACCTGTAGACAATTTAAACCTTTCTCTATTGCTATTTTTCAGAATCTACCAAAAAGCATAAAGTTCTGCTTTGTTGTTTGATCCATCTCCTACAGCTCTGCTTTGAAATTGATCTCGTAATTGTCTCTTAAAGTAATGCCTCATGATCCACAATAGCTGGGATTACCTTGACAAGCCTTGTTGAAATTATATATTTGGGGATCTTAGTATTATTTGTTTCTTTTCCTTTAAAGGTGGTTGTGTCCCTTAATATGCATATCTATTCTTGTGTCAAACTTGATTAGTAATAACATCTTTGTTTTGAATTCTTTTCATTTCTTGCTAGCCAAATAGCTTAAGTCACTGTACAAGGACAGTCTGATGCCCACATGCAGTTAATACAGAATCTATTTTGAAAACTAGGATTTAGCTTTGTAATGCTTGAGTCATCATTTCATGTTGGTTTTCATCTGTTAGTAGCTAGATCATTTCTCTTACAATATGATTGTAATATCTTTTGTTTCTCTTCTATGGGAAATTTTGTACAGGAGTTCAAACAATGTATATAAATAGAAAGATGCAGAAAATGACAGTCAAATTTTGTACTCATAATTATGACAAGAAAGCCCCTGCTGGGTTTGTGAGGAAAGAGAGCTTCAACACTAGTTCTGTCTCCAACCGCCAAGATGATCAGTACGCTACTAACATGTTTAGTGAAGAATTTCTGTTATTCTCTTGTAATCTATAGGCCCCCAAAGCTCCTCATAGATGAGAATATTTGCAGGATGTTAATATTGTTGTAAGTTTGTAGTAGTTGTGGAAACTCTGTTCTGCGGTTGACGACTAATTAAGATTTGCTTATTCCGTGCTTCCATGACCTTACCGACAGCCTTCTTGGATCAAGCTTCATCAACAAACAGACAGCCCTGTTTGACAATCTCACAAAGTATAGCAGTGTTCAAACTAACAGAGGAGACTGGTTTGACAATCTCACAAACGGAGCTGGAAATCGTGAGCCGGAGCTATGTTTAGAATACATCTGCACAACATCATTTCTTCTAGGTCAGGTCCTTCTTCAACTACTTTGTTTCCCTAACAAAGGGTTTTTGTTTGCTGGTGAGTTTTCTACAAATGCTTGGTGTAGACATTTAATCAAATGGGATTTTCCTCTGCCAACTGTTCCTTGTATGATGATTTTTGCATGGTGGTTTATGTACATTGCAAACACAGCCGGTATTTAGCCATCTCCATTCCCTCTTAGGGTTTTATTGCACATCTCACGCTCTGTATCTCTATGTTTTCTCGAATAGATGAATATATAATAAAGAAATAAGAGAATCACAAGTCTGATTATTGACATTTTTTATTATTACCAAATCTTACATTAGTATTCTGCGTTAAACATAGATGTTTGTGTGAGGTCCTGGGCCTCAAATATACTTGACGAAGATGACACAGGCTGGGTTTTTAACCTTTTTTTCCTCTACAGTGCAAGATATTCAAGAGGGCAGTCTTTAATCAAATGGCTTGTGATTTGCTACAATTGCAAACACAGTTGGTATTTAGCCATAGGCATTCTCACTGAGGGTGTTGTTGCACATGTCATGTACTGTACATCTTTGTGTTTTGAACTTGTTATCAACCATTAATAGTTATATTCAAAAATTGATGAATGTAAAGAAATACAAGAAACACGACTTTGGTTGTTGACTTTTCTTTCTTTCTACACCAAGCCATAGATTTGTATTGAATATAAATGTTTGTCTAAATGGATGCTTCATGGGTTGCATATAGGTACAAGATGGCAGAGGATTGCACAGATGATGATGATGATAAATCATCAATCAGTGAGCTACGAAAAGCGACTGAGGAGGAGCTCAATCTGCACAATTCCGTGGCTGAGGTACAATTACATACTATGTTTTGCTCAGTTATGATTTTCTCTAAGATCAAATCATTATGTGTAGTTTCTGTTACATAAGCTTCCATATATCTAGTGTGATGCCTTGTATCTGAAGTTAAATGTGACTTTATGAGTTAATTGGTATTTGGATTCTGTGCTAGCTCAATGTGGTTTCTAGTAGGCAAAACGTTTTTAAACTAATTCCCCTCTCTTTAGGGTTGGTAGTCAGCCAGAAAAAATAATCTGAATTGTATTCCATGCTTAAGACTACTTTAAGAACAGAGATTTGTGTTTTATTTTCGTGTCAACCCTTTCTTTAATATATATCTATATGTGCCCTCTTCCAGGAAGCAATGTTTTAACTTTTTCCCAATTATTAGTAATGAAATTAGTTTTGTGAGTTTAAAAAAAAATATGTTCTGGACTTGCATGTTTTGTAATGTTATGTTGTTTAATTTGAAAGATGGAATTTTCTCTGAAGCTTAGAGTCTTCATGCTTTGGCTTGATAAACGTGACAAAAATTGTTCGCAAAATCTTTTTAGATTATTGTCTAAAACTTACACTCTTCGTGTTTTGGCACGATGAAAGTGACAACAAGTTTTTCTAGATTGCAGCATGCAAAAGAACATCTGAATGAAAGGGTTCTGCTAGAAGGAAAAAACAAAATTTCATTGGGAGTTTAAGAAAAACTTGATTCCCTTGAGTGTCGTTGACAACCTTTATTGGATGTTGAGAGTTTTCCCACGGAAATTGGGATCACAGGGAAATTGGGAAAGAGACCACAGCTTCTTCAGCAATCTCCCATCCACCAACCCTCTGATAAATCCAGTGCTCTCATATATATGTGTGTTGTGCCATACATGAACTCTCAAGAAATTTCAAAAGCCTTCACCTAATGTAATCCTCCAGGTTTTTCAAGACACCAAAGAAAACTACTTACGATCAGTTTCTTAAACATGGAAATTTTACAACACACTGCTTCCAAAACATCCATCCAAAAGGTCATTACTATAATAGCTTGATTAGAAATAGATTGAATGAGAAGGTCCAGATGGGGTATTCAATCATCTCCATCCATCTGTTCTGCATCCTCATTGCTTACTTGGACAATATATCAGCCTTCATATTTATCCCTTGTAGACATGCTGAAAACATAATGCCATGGAATTTTTCCTTGCTTCTCTGATTCCGTCCAATGATGGGCCAGCTGCAAATTTTCCTGATTGAAATTTCCATTTGACCTCTTTGCAATGTGTTTGGAATCTCTTATCACCTGTAGACAATTTAAGCCTTTCTCTATTGCTAATTTCAGAATCTACCAAAAAGCATAAAGTTCTACTCTATTGTTTGATCCATCTCCTACAGCTCTGCTTTGAAACTGATCTCGTAATTGTCTCTTAAAGTAATGCCTCATGATCCACAATAGCTGGGATTACCTTGACAAGCCTTGCTAAAATAACTCCACACTATTGTTATATATATATATATATATATTATATAATATATATATATCTGGGGATCTTAGTATTATTTGTTTCTTTTCCTTTAAAGGTGGATGTGTCCCTTAATATGCATATCTATTCTTGTGTCAAACTTGATTAGTAATAACATCTTTGTTTTGAATTATTTTCATTTCTTGCTAGCCAAATAGCTTAAGTCACTGTACAAGGACAATCTGATGCCCACATGCAGTTAATACAGAATGTATTTTGAAAACTAGGATTTAGCTTTGTAGTGCTTGAATCATCATTTCATGTTAGTTTTCATCTGTTAGTAGCCAGATAATTTCTCTTACAATATGATTGTAATATCTTTTGTTTCTTTTACAATATGATTGTAATATCTTTTGTTTCTCTTCTGTGGGAAATTTTGTACAGGAGTTCAAACAATGTATATAAATAAAAAGATGCAGAAAATGACAGTCAAATTTTGTACTTAGAATTATGACAAGAAAGCCCCTGCTGGGTTTGTGAGGAAAGAGAGCTTCAACACTAGTTCTGTCTCCAACCGCCAAGATGATCGGTACACTACTAACATGTTTAGTGAAGAATTTTTGCTATTCCCTTGTAATCTATAGGCCCCCAAAGCTCCTCATAGATGAGAATATTTGCAAGATGTTAATATTGTTGTAAGTTTGTAGTAGTTGTGGAATGACTTACTTTTGTGCTGCTTCTCATCTTGAACAACAAGAGTTTCTGTGGTGAATAAGCAGAATCCATGTCCTACCTTGTGAAGCAGCTCTCCACTATGATAGCGTTCTTTGTAATGTCTCTGATAAATCCTTTAGACTTCTATTTCATTCTGTAATATGATGGGATTCACTCTACAAGTTTAGGGGATTCACTCTACAGAGTCCATGTCATACCTTCTGAATTAGCGCTCCACTTATGCTAATTTTCTCTGTAATGACCCTAATAAATCCTATATAATGAGATTTCATTTTGTAATATGATGGGATTTCACTCTACAAGATTGGTTTCAGTTTTACTTGTATTGTGGTATATGAAATTTCTCAGTTTTACTTGTAATAGGATGGGATTTCATTCTGTAATATCATGGGATTTCCCTCTGCAATATTTGCTACTAAATTTTACAATTCCAAATTAATAATCCTATCGGCCTCTCTTTGTACCTTTTGGGACAATTGCTAGTTAATA